>JAQQSK010003441.1:0-157620 GCA_028658325.1 Potorous gilbertii | reverse complement strand
ACCTATTTCAGATGTTTGGGATACAGAGGCCTTGACTCCTATGTGTTTACCTGATGGTAAGCATTGTTCTTCCTCATCAGAAAGGAAGGTAGGGAACATCTGTTCACCAAGAAAGTAACCTTCTATGGTCTTATTTTTTTTTCCCTTTTCTGGCCATTTTCCCAGCCAGTTACTTGACTTATGAGATTCCTCTCCATCCCCGCCCAGATCCACCCAGCTAGTGCTTGGAGTCTGAGATTCAAATGCTGCTCCCCAGCCTCAGGGCTGTCAGTGGTGGGCGGGGCTGCTATTCAGGGTAAGATTAATTTCAGGTTCTCAGGTGGGGGCAGGGCTGCCTCCCAGGCTCAGTTCCCTCAGGGGGTTTTTGCAGAGACCTTCCATAATGGAGCTCCTGCCTTCTCTGGGAGTCTCTGGCCACCTGCTGCTTCTGCTGCTGCCTCCTGAGGGAGCCTGAGTTATGGAGACACCCCGCTCTCCTCTCAGCCAGTCCAGAAGCCTCTCTCACTGACCTGTAGCTCCTGTGGGTGGAGGGACCTTCACAGTCGCCAGAGATTCCATCCCAGAAGCCTGCCCCAATCTGCTCCTCTCTGTGCCGCATGGGCAGGGCAGGGCTGGGCTCTGCTCCCATCCGGAGCACGACGGACCTTTGAGATCAGTTTCTCAGGGCTCTCTGGAATAGAAATCTCCTTTGCTCCATTGCTGCGTGGCTTCCACTGATCCAGAATTTGTTAGGAGTTCTTTTTACAAGAAATCCATGGGCTGTGGGTTCGGAGCTAGCATATGTGAATCTTTCTACTCCACCATCTTGGCTCCTTCCCCTCAAATAAGGGACTTTAAAGAAGAATAAGAGGAAAGAGTGTCAGTCATTAGTGACATATATGTTCAAAAAAGCTGGATGATCAGGTGCTGAGTGAAAGGGGAATGTCCTCCTGGTATCCTTTTGTTGTGAGGGAAAATTGAGAGAGATCCCCAAGATACTGATGGACATCTCTACTCTGATGTTCTAGCCTGCTGCCGTTGCTGCCACTGCTGGGGCTGCTTCCACCATGACCTGGCAGAAGAGAGAATGCTGAGATGCTGAGACCAAGCCTGGCATCCAGGTATGCAGAAGCCACACAGAATAAAGACAGGCAGATGCCCAGAGCTGCCCTTTTAGTTGGGAACAGAACTGATCACTACTTATTTTCAGTCCTTGAATCACATAATCTTGTGCTCTCCCAGCTGAACACTGAGCATCCACCCCTTTGTTTCTTAAGAGTTTATTTTTCTTTCATTTGTAAGAACTGGTTTATCTAAGGTAAAAAGTGGAGCCAACTATTGTATTACTGACTGATGTGCTTTAGCATTCAAAGATAGCTGGGGGAGGAGCCATAGGTGATAAGGCACACAGAAGAGAGAAATGGGAGGTTTTCAGCTGATTGATATATGATACTAATAGCTAGCATGTATATAGCAGCTACTATGTGCCAGGAACTCCATATATGATGTCACTTGATGCTCAAAATAACTCTGGGAGGTAGGTGCTTCTATTATCCTCATTTTACAGATGAGGAAACTGAGGCAAAGAGAAATTAAGTGATTTGCCCAGGCCACATAGCTAGTAAATGTTTGAAGCTAGATTTGAACTCAGGTCTTCCTGACTCTGAGATCAGTAGTCACTAACTACTGTGCCATCTCTCAGTGTATATACTTGCACATACACTTGCAAACACACACACACACACACACCAGATATCACCGTATCTTATTAACGTTGGCTGTTTAGTGTTTGTAATTTGATCTTTAACACAAACACATAAATTAATAGTTAAGTATGTATATCTACAAACATGCACATACATACACATATATTTATACATACATACATACATTATATATTTATATGTTTTTGACACAGAGAAATAGATTATCTTTCTAATCACTAGAACTTTTCTAGCTGTGGGCGTGAGCTGAACAAAAGAGAATGATTTATTCACACATTTTGTGCAGAAAAAGTACAGAAACAGAGTATATAAATCCATTCCTATACCTAGTTACAAATGAGTCAGCACTCCTGCTAGGAAGGACCTTTGTGGGGTGGATTCAGCCCTTCTACTACTATTATTTTTCCTGAGGCAGGTTTGAAAGAAAAGCCATCCCCCTAAGGAAAGCATGAGAAGCAACTTAAAATAATTGACATAGAAATAGAAAGAACTTTAGAGATTGTGAAGTCCAACCCCCTCATTTTGTAGATGAAGAAAAATTTGTCACAAAGTATTCCTGAAGGTCACACAAGTAAGCAGCAGAGCTGCGGTTTGAACTCAGGTCCTCTAATTCCAAATTTAGTGATCATTAATAGCAGCTCATTAATCATGAAGTGTTTATTGTGTAAGGAAGCAGACAAAGTATCTCGTGCTAAGAAGAGAATATAGGCGTGTGGGCTTGAGCATCTCCCTCCAGAGTTATTACCGTAAATTGAAATCGGTGTATAGTAGCCAAGTGGACACTTATCTCCACCATTAGATGCTGATCTCAAAGATTCTGATGTCGTGCCCCTTCCCTCAAAGACAATCCCAGGGGAGAGTGTCTCTGTTCAATTCGACTTTACCTAATCACATTCTGACTACTTTCATTCTGACTATTCCACTCACACCAGCAGACCCAAATATTCTATCAAGCCCTCTTTGTATCTGATAGATCCTCATTCAGTCTGGTCTATCCTAGCATATAGTTCACCAAATCATAGGATCATAGATTCAGCGTTGGACAGACCTCTAGAGATCATATTGACTGTTCCTTAAAGCATAGGTCTGACCCTGCTTCAGAAGCTTTAATGGCTTTCTATTATTTCTAAAATAAAATGCTAGCCCCTCCGTTGGCCATTTGAGGTCCTTCCCAAACTGGTCTCAACTCTTCTTTTCAGAATGACCTCATTTTACTTGCCTTTATGTACCGTATGTTCTAGCCAAAATGACCTCTCTGGCATTCCTCATGTGCAACCTTCCATCTCTGTACCTTTAGCCAGGTTAACTTCTGTGTCTGGAATCTCTTTCTCCCTCATCTCTGCCACATAGAATCTCTCAGTTCCCACAAGCCATTTCCTTCATGAGACCTTTTTTGTTCCCCCCTATTAGTGTTTTCTGATATCCTTCCATATTTAATTTGTATATAATTTGTATTTACATATCTGTGTACACATGGTTGGTTGCCTGAAATCCTTTGGCAGCTGCAAGTAGCCCTCAGGTTGTATGTTGTTCAAGCTTGACTTAGCATAGTGCTAAGGTTGGCCATTAACAAATACTCAGTAAATTCATTTGAACTCCATCATATTGTAGATGAGGAAATTGAGACATAGTTGTTGATAGGAAGTCATTTTCCCAAAGTCACAATTGTAGTAGAGACGGCAGTCAAACCCAGGTCCTCTGATTCTGAACTCAGGGCTCTTTTATAGTATGTACTGTTTGGAATTTGTCCCTGTCTTTCTTGAGGTGATGAGAATGGGGGGAGAAGTCCTTCTAGATGTAGAGAGACGAGGTAAAGGGAACAGGCTATGATTTGTTGCAGGAGGCATGGGAGACAAAGTTCCCAGTCTCAGCATTCTCTAGCCAATATGGCAATAGTGACATTTCATAGGATAGAGTCTGCTGAGCTGAGGCTGACTTACCTGTAGAAGAAAGGCCTGCTATTCACAGCACTCAAGGTGTTAAAGGAATAGGTTGCAGGTGACTATGAACATAACCCTTCACTGTCAGATGACAGCTTAGGCACAGAAGGAGCTGGCTGACTGAGTAGACTGAAAGACTTGGGCTTCCTGTGTATATATCCCCTCATGTGTAGGCAGTATGGTGGTTAGAATGCTAGATAGAACCATGAAAGCCTGAGTTCAAATCCCTCTTCGGATACTTACTCAGTTGTATGACCCTGGGCTTAGAGTTAGGAAGATGAGTTCAAATCTCTCAGATGCTTAGAAGCTGTATGACCCTAGGCAAGTCACTTAACCTCTGCCAGCCTCAGTTTACTCATTTGTAAAATGGGGATAAGAATAGCTCCTGTTACCCTGGATCGTTGTGAGGATTAATACGAAGTGCTTTGCAAACCTTACGGAACTATGTAAATGCTATTTTTTTATTACCTCCATTTTCTGTCATGTGGCTACATTGCATATAAATCCTGTTTTCCCTGAATATGCCTCTATCTATGGGAGAATAAGTTTAAGGTTTGTATGAAGTCATGTCCAACTCTTTGTGACCCTATTTGGGGTTTTCTTGGCAAAGATGCTGGTGTAGTTTGCCATTTCCTTCAACTCATTTTTCTAGATGAGGAAATTGAAGGAAATAGGGTTAAGTGACTTGCCCAGGGTCACACAACTAAGAAGTCTTTGAGGCCAGATTTGAACTCAGGAAGATGAGTCTTCCTGACTCTATGCCCAGCACTTTCTCTACTGTATCACCCAGTTGTCCCTTGTGGAGCTGGGCAAATATTCTATGATTACTTAATTTACATTACTGTTTAATTATCGATGAAATTTACTTAAATTGACTAATGTACACTGCTTTAGGATGCAAGTGTTCTTACTCTGGGAGCTGGGAACTTGTTCTTAAAAATGTATTTTGATGAATTTATTTTATGTATTTTATGTTATATATTTAAAAACATTATTGTAAGAAGGGATCTATAGGCTTCACCAAACTTTTGTGTCTATGACACAAAAGAGGTTAAGAACTCCTGTTCGATATATTTCTCATTCTCCACCACCAGTGGTTGAGGTGGATGGGTAGTCCTGTAGATAATGTTCTTGACTCAGAGTCAGGAGACCTAAGTTTGAATCCTGCCTCAGAGACTTACCCTAGGCAAGTCACTTAACTGCTCTTAGCCTCAGTTTCCTCATTTGTAAAATGGGGTCATAATGGAACTTGCCTCCCAGGGTGGGTGTGAGGATCAAATGAGATAACATATGTAGAACACCTTGAAATTCTTACTGTGTTGTTCAGTTGTGTTTTAGTTGTGTCCAAATCTTCGTCACCATGTTTGGGGTTTTCTTGGCAGAGATACTGGAGAGTTTTGCCATTTCCTTCTCCAGCTCATTTTACAGATGAGAAAACTCAGACAGGGTTAAGTGACTTGCCCAGGGTCACACAGATAGTAACTGTCTGAGGCCAGATTTGAACTCAGGAAAATGAGTCTTCCTGACTCCAGGCCCAGGCATCCTATCCACTGTGCTACCTGTCTTCTTAACATGTTCTTGTTAATATTGCCAAAGTACCTCTAATCTTCCTCCACGAGGATTTTTATACTAGCAAAACTTAGTCTTTGTGGAATTACAGTTTCAGAATCAGGTTCTTATATTATCAAAGACCGTGGTGCATTTTCCCTAGGCTGATTTACTTTCCCTAAGGCACTGCAGTACCTTCCTGTGGCACCAGAGAGAAGTCTGAGTTCTCAAAGGTTACTCCAGTGAGTAGCCCTACACCAAGATCAAAAGGCTTCAGGTGTCAGTCTGGTGATTGCCCATCATTTGAGGACCAGCCTCACTAAATCTGGTGAAGGTCATCACCAATTTGATAATAGATTTTTCTTTTTGACCATAGCAATTCTAAATTGCCACCTACCAAGGCAGTAAGGGACCTAGATCTATGTGAATTGGAGGGAGCATCCGCATTTGATGAATGATGATGAAATCCCAGATATTTGAAATAGTAAAGTAAGACTTTTATTTTATTTTTATATGATTGGCAAGAGAGGCAGTGTTCCATAGTGGCCCGAGAGCTAGCCTCGGAGTCAGGAAGACCAGGGTGTAAGTATCTCCTTTGACTCTTACTGGATGAGTGGACTCTTACTGGGTGAGTGACCCCTCCTGGTGCTCTAGGCAACTCTCTCAGACCATAATTTGTGGAGACTTCCTGACCTGCGTCACTACTTTCTCATTTGGGACTTCCATAGGCTAGTGAAATCACAGGTTCGGTTCCTATGACTTATTGCTGGTGTGTGTTCCCAAAATTCAAGTGCCTCTGCCTCTTGGAAGAAAGGTCCTTTACAGTTTGACAAAAAAACCAATTGCCTGCTGACCTTTATTTACAAGAGCTTTGTCTGATTGTTCTTCTTGGATTTTTTCTTCCGGCTGAAGGTACAATGTGCCACGAATATCAGAAGACAAATAGTTGCAATCAATCCAACGGCTGTTAAAACACCTCTCAGGATAAGAAATTCTCGAGCAGTCACAGAAGAAGTATTTCGGGGGACCAGTAAGGCTGCTTGTACTATGTTTGACACAGGCCCCTTCAAGGAGGCCTCGTCTAGAGCTCTGATGGCTAAGTAGAAGCTGTTGCCTTCGCCTCTTTCTCCATCGAGCTGCTGCTGCTGTTGTTTTGTCAGTAATGCTGGCGTAAAGACAAACGTCTCTCTGGAGCCAGAGGGTTGAGGGATCGGCTTAGAAACATTGATCAAAATGGAGTTCCCGAAGTCATCTCTTAGTTTCGGTAGACTTTTACTCATTCTTATTTCATAACTTGCAGCTTAAATTAGAAACATCGACTGATCAATAAACATTAATTAAATGCCTACTATGTACCAGATGCTATAGTAAGCACTAGGGATAGAAAAGGACAAAAGACAGTACTTGCCCTAGAGGAGCTTATATTCTGATGTAATATATCAATTGCAAACATTACATCAACCTGAGTAGGTTCTCTATTGAAAAATGTTTGGGAAAGGGGGCAGGTAGCCTGGAGACCAGGGCGGCGGCTCCTTTACCCAGGGCAGATCAGCTGCTCCAGTTCCATCAGCCCCAGCCTGCCCAGGCCCCTCTGCCCAGTGTGCTGAGCCCCCTAGTCCCCATGGCGGCCTCAAGCGCAGGACTGAGCCTAGAGCCCGGTGCAGACGCTGGACAGAGCGCGAGAGCAGTGGGAGAAAGTTGAAGGAGATGTGGCAGCTCTGAATGGACAGATCCAGCTGGTTGAGGAAGAGTTGGACCAGGTCCAACAGCATCTGACCACAGCCCTGCAGAAACTGGAGGAGGCAGAGAAGGTAGCGGATGAGAGTGAGAGGAATAAAGACGATTAAGAACCAGGCAACAACGAAGGATGAAGAGAAAAGGGAAACTGCGCAAGACGCAGGTGAAGGAAGCCAAGCAGACTGCGGAGGAGACTGATCGCAAACAGGCAGTAGCTGGCAAGTGTGTGAATTGGGAAGACGAGCTGAAGAATGTCATCGACAATCTGAAACCCTTGGATGCTGCCCTGAGAAGTATTTTGAAAAAGGTCAAATCAAGTTTTTGTATGACAAACTTAGAGGCTGAGACTCGGCCTGAGTTTGCAGTAGGAAATTGTAAAACTGGAAAAGACCTGGAAGAAAAACTTGCCCAGGCCAAAGGAGAGAACATGGGCTTACATTAGACACTGGATCAGACATTAAATGAACTTAACTCTATAAGAATCAAAAAAGAATTTTGTTGCCAGAAACTCAAGAACTCCATGTTGCCCCCCTCCCTTATAAGAAGTTTACTGAATTTTTTTTCTGGCAATGTTAATCACATTGTAATACCTGACCAATATTTGTTATCAGAGAGACTCTGGGCACTAGTTAAAGCACACATTCTTCCTCCCCCCACCTCTCCTTAGGTAGGGTATTAAGTTTAGGCCCAAATCTCTAAGACTGAGGCAATCTAGTCCAGGGGTGGGGCGCCTGAAGCCTGGAAGCCAACTCTTCAGTCAAAGGGTTGCACTTGAGGATTTAGAAGGTCAAGGATAACACTTGAGGACCTAGAGGGCCACATGTGGCCTCCAGGAGGCAGGTTCCCCATCCCTGCCCTAGGCAATATCAGAGAACCCAAATGAGCTAGTGTATCATACCTGGGTTAATTCAAGAACACAAGGATTCCATGTCACCTTGAGGCTTTCTACAGATGGGTGGGGACCATATCATAAAATGGGTGGGGACTTTCCAATCCAAAGGGAAAAGATTGTTTTAATTGTTTACCCTCCCACTCCATACTGTAGGGCAAACCTCTTCTGAGAAGTCATTGAGAAAGTACTTTCAAAAGATAATGGACAACATCTGAATTTTTTCTGGATGAATACTTAAGGTTTTCTTTTTGTATTGGTCCAACTATAGATGGCATGCATAAAAACCCAAATGTGTCTTACCATGATTTTACTTTCAGAGTATACCTAGTTTTTTTTTCCTTTAAAAGATTTCGTTTTAGTACTTAAGGTGAGATCAGCCTCTGTTTGGATCAGTGTGGTACTTTACCAGCTTCTCTCATTTAGGAGTTAACTTCTGCAAAGCAACTGAAAGTCTCATTCCAAATAAGGAATGAAGTTCGTTCTGTTCTGATGGCTGAGCATCAATAACAAAATCAGCCAGCAATTCAGCAGAAATGAACATGGCGCCTGTCTCCTCAATGTGTGTCAATGAACCTGTTGGCTGGATATACAACATTAAAGGTGCGTCACGGTCACTAAAGGAGAAATAAAATTTGAATTGTCTTGATTTTATTTTAGACTCTCATAGTATGATAAATGGAAGAGTCTGTTTCTTCTATTTCGGAGGGATTTTAATCCTTATTTTTGGGACCAACTTAATAAAGATCCAAAATCTTCTGATTTAACTGGTTTCAGAGAATCAAATAGACAGTAGCTATTTGTTGTTCCTAAATGGTTTCCTTGTATACAGCTCAGTGCTAAAACGTTCCTTATTCCACAGCAATGTGAAACATATAAAGACCCAGGTTGACAGTAGTGATTAAAAATTACCTGCTTCTAGTATATAATTCCAGTCTTGTTTCCTATTTCTGATGCATCACTAACCAGAAACACTAGAAAATGTGAAACTGAATGAAACCAGCGCTTTTCATTTAGATCTTTACCAAATGTACCACATGTAATAGTATCACCTTTCTTTAGCTTTTGATCAAATAAATTTTTACATAAACTACAAAAAAAAGCTTGCTTTATGGCTTGGCAGATAGAGTTCTGGATTTGGATCAAATCCCAACTCAGGTATTGGCTATATATGACCCTGGGTAAGTCGTTCAACATATCTGAGTCTTGGTTTCCTCCTCTGAAAGATGAGACAGTAATAGATAGCACTTATCTCACAAGGTTGTTGCAAACATCAAATATGATAATGTGTGTCAAGTTTTTTGCAAGCCCTGAAGACTACTAAATGAAAAATATAATTTTTTTTGGCTTAGACTTGTGAATTTATTGGCATAAAATACTCCAGGCAAGCAAACTCCTCCTTCCAAATCATATCAGCATATGAATACTCTGCCACTGACTTATAGCATTTCCTAAATAGCACTGAGAAGGTAACTGACTTATCCAGAGTCATACTACTGGTAGAGATGACAATGATATATAAAAGAATCAACAAAACATTATTTTTAAAAGACTGAGTAAGGAGGAGGGTCATAGTCTTATGGCTTGAAGGGACTTCAGTGGTATAATCCAATCTTCTCATTTGACTAATGAGAAAGTTAAGAATTATCAAAGTAAATCCCAACATTTTACTACTTAATGTTTGAGGCTTAATTTGAACTCATCTTCCTGACTCTAGGTGTGGCATTCTATCTAGCTGTTATATTATAGTTCCCTCCATGAAATATTCTGCTTTGGGACATAGTAGGTTTTCCTTCCCTGGAAAGAGGATCTTTAAGCAGAGGCTAGGAGACTCCCAGGCAGGTTACTGTTTCTTTCATTTTCCACCTCAAGAGGAAACAGAATGAAGTTGTCCTTCACTTTAAAGAGCAAATGTCAATCTAGAAAGAACTGGTTTCCAGCGACTTTCATTAGCCAATTTTATACCTATATCATGTTTGGAATTGACTTAAGCTGTTCCTATAAAAATGTATTTGTTTCTCTCTTTCATCTCCCACTTTATAGTTGAAACAAAAAAAAACCATATTCTCATAATGAGTTGTAAAACACTTCCTTGAGGATATTACGCTTTAAGATATCGACATAGCAGGCTGTTCGGTGTAATTCTGGGGATTGTAGGTGAGGAAGGATTGAGTGACATGAAGACCTTCAGTATTTCTTTTCTTTTTTTTGGCCTTCAGCATTTCTAAGGCATTTGATTTTAGTGGATTTCAAGATCAGCAGGAGACAGTAGCATGGTAAATTGGCCCCAAACCCCAGTGAAATATTAAGCTGCATTAAGGGAGGAAGAGTGTCCAGGAGCCGGGAAGTGATACTGCTCAAGTCTGCCCTGGTCATATACTGACTATTGTGGTTACTTGTAGGAATCACATTTTAGGACAGACATTGGGAAGCTGGAGAATGTCCATACCAGGGAGACCAGAATGATGAAGGCCATTGAATCCATGCTTTGTGAGGATCAGCTGAATGTCTAAGCTGGAAAAAAGAAGATTTAGCAGGGGCACGACAGATGTCTTCAAGTATCTGAAGGACAGTCAGATTAAAGACAGATTAAACATGTCTCCTGTTTGGTCCCAGAGGGCCAAATGAGGAGCCATGGTTGGAAGTTAGAAAGAACAAGCTTGAGGCTAAAGACAAATTTCCTAAAAATGATAACTATCTGAAAGTAGAATGGCTGCCTCTGGTGGGGAGCTCACTCTTCCTGGAGGTCTTCAAGGAAAAGCCACGGATAGCCATGTTATAAAGGCTATCCTTCAGGTACAAATTGTACTAAGTGGCCACTGAGATCCATTCTAACGCTGGGATTTTTTGATACATAAAATTTTCATTCATTTTAATAGTAGGTTTTTTTTAGCCAAATTTTCTATGATTGTAATGCCAAAGAAATATTCCCCCGTGATTCTGTTATCTGAGTAAGAAGCTGTATGTGAACAGCCAACACTCTAATCCATCAGCGTAAAAGGTAGTAACAAAAAACTTGTGTGTTTTTGTACTTGTTATAATAGGGTCAGGTCTGTTCTCCACTGAACTGACTCATCCAGGGTGGTGAGGGAAAGAGAAGTATGTGACTTTTGCCAAATAAGGGGCAGAAAGAGCTCACTCTATCCTTCTGGGAGGCCCACATAGTCAACCCAGGGTTTCCACAAATGCCACTACCTCTGAAAGAAATTTAGAGCTCACTGAACTTTTTTCCTTGTGGATGTTTGATGGTAAATGAATTCTTCTGTCTTCAAAATCTTTCTGGGTTGTCCTTGGCTAAATGATCATTCTCATCTCTAGAGAATCATCAAATTAAACAAGCCTGACCTTGTTGGATTATTATTCTGTCTTTATTGCAGTTCAATGTCTATGACACTGAATAAACTAATCTTTCTCCTTAGCCATCCTTCTCACCAAGGGATGTTTTGGGATGCTGTCTCTTATTGACCAATATTGATGACAACTATAAGACTTCATCTTTGGAAAATTATTCCTTTATTTCTATTATTTTTCCCATTGTACCATGAATCTACCTTTTTTTCCTCTTTTAATGTGGTAATATGATTGAAGATGAGAGGGAGCATGATATAGAATGCTAATTTTCCAAGTGTTGCCTAGGGATATCTCAGGGACCCCAAAACTCTTTTGGAGATCTGTAAGGTCAAAACTATTTTTACAATAATGCCAACGTGTTTAAATTTCTAATATGGTAAATATGTATCTACCTATCGTAGATACATATTTGGTATCTACATACCAAGAAAACCCCTGAGGCCCTAAAAAATTTTAAGAGGGCAAAGGGGTTTTGAGACCGAAAAGTTTAGAAACTGCTGATGTATAAGATAAGAGAACTAGTTTTGAGGTCAAGAAAATCAAGGTCAAGTCCTACCCCTGAGACACACTAGGTTTGATGACAGGGACTTTTTCACTTTTGTCTTTTATCCTCACCATCTAGCAGAGTATCTGGCACACAGTAGGTGCTTAGCAAATATCTGTTGATTTGATTCTCTGGAACCAAGGCTCCAGGCTACTTCCTAATAGAATCACTACTGCCTTCCCTTTAGAATGTAACATCCTGGTCTTCGAGGCTTATCTCCTTGCATTTTTATCCTAAGTACTTAGCACAGGTCCTAGAACACAGGAAATGCTTAATAAATGTTCTATCTACCTATCTACTGCTATCTATCCATCTGTCTATCTATGTATTTTCCCATCTCTTTAATAATTATAATGTATTTAGCACAGTGCCTGGTACATAATAAGTTCTATATAAATTGAATGTTATCTATTATTATTTTCTCTCATTTATCTTCCTATGTGTGTAGATATATATATATATATATATATATATATATACATATATGTATATATGTATGTATCTATTTATGCACCTACATATGTATGAACTATGTATCTGTGCATGCAATATATCTCTCTGTCTCTGTCTCTCTCTGTTTCTGGACCTAAGAGGCTGATGACAGAACTGTAGATCAGGAATCTCTAGATCTCAGCTCCCTGTACAACAACCAAGTGCAGTGTGCATAGTACTAAAATTCCAAGCCATACAGCTATTTTTTAGACAAATAACAATGGATTTAGTCACAGAAATGCCATTTCACAGAGAAAGAAGTAGATGAGTTAATACATACCCTGGCCTTGATCAAAGTCATCTCCGGGAGCTGTCCAAGATAAAATAATCTCTTCTTCTTTTCTTATGGCTTCTAGATTGATGATTCTACAGGGTGGGAACACATCCAAATGGGGACCTGCTGGGGCATCCAGGACTGAAAAGAAACCTCCTGAGGTTGTTCTGTTGAAGCCCCATTTTTGCACTTGAATGTCACCATCACCTGTAGACTTCTTTGGGGCATTCATCCGAATGTTACCTGGGATGGCAAAACCAGACCAAGCAACTTTTGACTCAGTTTCCATTAAAAGAAAATGTCATTATGGAATTGGAAAAGACTCAATGACTTCTCTGCATCTGTAGATTGAGTTGAATCATTGTCCACAACTTTTTCTTGTTAGTGTTATTTTAAAATTTTTTTGTTAGTTATGTTAGTTTTTTTCATAATATAAAATTCAACAAATGTACAGAACACTTAGCTTATCTTATTGTATGGAACCCATATACATTTATCTAAATGTGAAGTTAAGGGTTGGCTAGGTGGTGTGGTAGATAAAGTGCCAGGCCTGGAGTCAGGAAGACCTGAATTCAAATCTGGTCTCAGATACTTACTAGCTTGTGATCCTGAGCACTTAACCTTGTTTGCCTCAGTTTCCTCATCTGTAAAATGGGCTGGAGAAGGAAATGGCAAACCACTTCAGTATTTTTGCCAAGAAAACCCCAAAAGGAGTCACAGAACATTGAACATGACTGAACAGCAACAGATATTTGCAAGAAGACATTAATATTGCACATTATATATGCATGTGTGTTTGTGTATATATGTATATATATCCATATGTGTATATATACATAAACACATATACATATATTTATTTGGAGAGAGAAAGACAGAATCCAAGCTTCTGAGCAGAACCCAATGCACCTGAACTTTTTACTAACTGATGCAAATCGACCTGAAACCAATTAGTTCTTTGCTAAGAAACAGCATATATCTCAGTTCTCTGGAACTAGAAGGAGCCTTGGAAGTCATGAAGTCCTATCCCCTCATTTTTTTACAGGTGAGGAAACTGAGGGCCAAAAAGGTTGAGTGACTTTCTCAAAGTCACACAGGTAGTGATGGAAGCAGGATTTGAACCCAGTTCCTTTTCAGTTCATTGTTGTTTCCACTGTACCATACAGATATCATATATATATATATATATATATATATATATATATATATATATATATATATGTATATGTACACACATATATATGTATACCTGTCTATATAGTACCCTTCTGTGTGTGTATGCATGAATGTTTATGTGTGTACCATGGGTTTTACTAAATTGCCTATCTAGTCAACAAATACACAAATATGGAAAAGATCCATGATTTCGTCAGTACAGCATAGCAAAAATCAGAGAATAATTTTTTTTTTTACAAAAATTTGTTTAGATTGTTTTAAATTGTGGTACAAGAATGCACTCTATAACTTTTCTTTGTATACCTTAAACAGGAATGTGCTGGTAACTGTTTACCAGCTCTCTAGGGGAAAATATATGTTCACAATATACTGCACGTTATCTATCACTTAGTCTAGATAACCAACGAAACAATAAATCAAGCCCTGATTTTATGCTCATGCTGCAATTTTAACAATTAGCTCTGGAGTTGTTTCCAGCTGGCTCCACATACCCTCAACTCACCTGTATTTCTAACTAGGAACAATGATGATGATGATGGTGATTATTTAAAATTTAATTCTTGCACTCTCACAGTGCTTTTCCTTGAAGGAAAAAAACATAGAACAAAGATGTGATCCTGTGAACTGTACAAATTCTTTATCTAGAGACTGACTTTATAGTTTGGGCTTATTTGTTCATTTAAAAAAATTCATTCAACAAACTTTATAAAGGCCTTCTATGGGCAGAATAATGTAGGAGGTGCAAAATTTAGATAAACTAAGTTCCTTGCTCTTGGGGAGCTAATAGCCTTGCATATAGACCCAGATATAATATTATTAGGACAGAAACTGGATCAAGTATTCCATTGGAAAACGAGAACCCCTAGATGAGGAAATTCCCTTTACCAATATGGTTTAGAATCCTCTCTTCAAATTCTAGTCCTAGAGAACTGTCCAAAGCAACAGAGAGGGTTCAGTGAGTCACCCAAGGTCACAGAGTGAGCATGTATCAGAGTCAGGAACTTGAGCACAGGTCATCCTAGCTCCAAAGCCAGCGTTGTAACCACTGTTTCACAATGCCTCTCAAACCACTATGGGTCACTTTAATGAGAGCTCCTTTTTAAATGACCATGTTCTAGCTTTCTCCCTGTTCAACAGCACTTTCATATTTACTTAGCCATTCATTTGGAATTTTCACCAAGCAAGCAGTCCAAACCGATGACAAAATTAAGGTTTGGGAATGAGACATGGAATTGGCCCATGTCCTCTTATTGTTTTCTATTAACAAAGAAATTGAGAGACACTGGAGGTAGTCAAGACATCTTGCTAGAATTCTACACCCCAAGGTTGTGGTCTGCTTTGAAATCTCAAACTTCTCACAAACACAGCACCCACACAAAGATAAGACACATAAAATGTCACATGACAGCACTGTTTCATAGAATCAGTTTTCAAATCTAACTAGGATATTCCAGACAAGCAGTCATTAGCCATTTGCCTAAAGACCTCCAGGGAGGGGAAACCTGTTACTTCCCAAGGCACCCCATCCATACGAGCATGGCTTTGAGCGCTGAGTTTCTTACCGTTTACTATGTAACCTGGAACATACATTGCATGGCTTCCTGGAATAGAGTTGAGCTGTCTCCTAATGTGGCTCTCTTGATAGACATGGACTTTCAAGCTATATCTACCATTTACCGTAAAAGAAAAAAAATACCGCGAGTAGATACCATCATTTTTTATAATATCAGCACCTGCACAGAAATAAATCAGAATTAGGACTATGACATATCACCAAAAGTCACAACAATTGTCACGTCAGGGTTGTCACAAGGCACATAGGGTTGTTATATCAGTATATGAACTATTTCCAGTTTATGTTGAGTAGAGTTTTGCCCTGTCCTTGATTTAATGACCAAGTTAAAAAAAAAAGTCTGCCTGCTGGGCTCCAGGTAGTAGGTAATAGATTAATAATAAAGGGTGATTATGACGATGATGAAACAATTGATAAAGCCCTTTAAGATTTGAAAAGCACTTTAGGTCACAAGCATCTATTGGAGGTTGTATAACTTGCCCAGAGTCAGATAACTGGTGTCTGAGGCTGGATTTGAACTCTGGTCTTCCAGACCCAGCACTCTATCCACTATGCTGCCTAGCTGCTTCTAAGAGGAAGAAATTATATGTAACTTTTGAACAATATATTCTGGAAAAAAACTGTAAACAGTGGTGAGGTTGGGGGTAGTGGAGTGGAGAATGGAGAGGGAGAAGGGTGAGGGAAAAGAAAAAGAAAGAAAACAAAAAAAAGAACAAGGAGAAACAATTGGAAAAATTGTTCAAGGCTGTTGTGACTCCCACTCTTCCTGGAATATCACAGTTATGGTGAATTAATTTCTGCTTCGCTTTGCAAACCTGATTCTTTGTAGATTCTCAGTAGATTGTAAGTTCTCTAAGGGAAAATGCTATTTTTCATTTATAGTTTCAATGTTTAGCACAGAGCTGTGAGATTTGTTTAAAAAAATGTTTGTTGCACTGAATCAGGGAGCATGTTTGGTGTGGGTGGCTTGTTTCCATAAAGGCAATTGGGTCTAGTAGTCTTGAAGCTGGTTTTGTACAAGGTCACTTAAATGGTAGGTGTGAATCTGTTCTGTGATAAGTTGAGGGAGTGTCAGGCCCAGGTTAGGTGTAGGATCATGACCTTGTGCAGCTGTGGCAACCTCTGGAGGCCAATCACTCTATCACCAAGGAGTGGTGATCAGCACTGATGGAAAGAGTGTGTTGATGGAGAGTATGGAGGTTACAGACATGTTGTGTAGCCAAGTGACTGACCCTTAGTTATGTAGAAACCTTCTTTCAGCCCAGAAAACCCTGTGCAAGCTTGCATAGTGACAGTGGTAGATGTCAAAATAATCCAGATGGCTAATGGAGAAGCTGAAATATGGATTATTGAGAAAGGAGGCACAAACCAACACATTCTGCCACCCTACTCCCCATGTGCAAACAGATAAATTGAAGTCTTGGACCATCCCCTACGCTCAATACACAGTCTGTTTCCCTTGTGTAAATTTGGTGTAAGCTGTTGTTAGTAGCTGTTTAATGCATGAGGACGTGATAGTCCAGGAATATTAATTAAGATAACACAGTTTACAAGGGGAGTAGTAACAATGACCTCAGTGTTGATCCTCACCTCATCTCTTACTCATTCACATAATAGCATAAGCTCCTTGAGAGCAGGGATTGTTTCATCCTTTGAATTTTATCCCCAGTGTCTAGCACAGTGCCTGACCCAAGCGAGCATTTAATAAACCCTTGCTGATTCAATTCGGTAATTCAATAAACATTTCTTAAGTGCTTAATATGTGCCAGGCACTATGCTTAATCACTGGGGATACAAAACAGCCCCTGCCCTCTAGGAGCTTACAACCAGCTCATGAACTGATTCACTAAGAGAACTATCTGAAAAACATGAAAAATAATGTGACGTTTCTTTGTTACCTGCCCCATCATCCAACAGTTTCAATCTGACCGGCTCTCCCACTTCTGGCTCAATTACAGCAGTCACGTCAGCCTCGAGGATAGGATAAAACCCCTGTTTCACATCGGCATAAATGATCACAGGGTGTGGGAAATGGATTCTGTCTTTGCTCACATGGGCTGTCACAGTTACCGGGGGGACAGCCTCATCTGAGGCCCGAGAGCTCACTGCCATACTGATGGCCTGCAGGGAGCTGTGAGTGTTATTCACCAGGCAAGTCCAGTAGCCAGTCTGAAATGCAAAGAGAGGGTGGCTTTGAAAACCACAGCAAAACCTTGAAGCACAAACATGGCACCTACCTAAAGGTTTGAGGACAAAATATGTGCCAGCAAAGATTTTTCTAAATAAGAATTCCTGTTAAAGAATAGCCAGATTAGATGTTTCCACACTGATCACAGCATGTCATTGCCTCATTTTTCAGTCTAGTCCATAAGGAAATGCACCCAATATTTGTTTTGGAAGTGTTCCTCATTCATTTAGGTTTCTTGCAGAGAATGATTTCCTTTATGATGGTCTCTAAGTCCAAAGTACTTTACAACTATAAAATGGTCTGTTTAATGCCCAAGGAGAAAATGAACTTTTACAACCCTTTTTCCATAACTGAAAAAGCTGAATGAAATCAAATGAACAAATGTTTATTGAATGAGTGAATGAATAGATGGATATGTACTTCAAGTAAGAGAAACCAACATTCTTCCAGGCATTCTCTATTCAATGGAAACCCCAGTAAAACAGTCCCCACCCCCAACAGCAAGTGAGCACTGAGTGGGGGTAGAGGAAGTTCCACTTTCTGATCCTGAATGTCTGATTCAATTGATTCATTCAGCAGACACTTAAGTGACTATAATAGAATTTCATAAATATGTATTAGGTGCCTTCTGTGGGCAGAGTATTCTGCTAAACTTTGGGGAAGAAGAAAAGATTAGATAATAGTTAGACTCTACTTTAAGGAGTTTATACTTTAATATGGACGGCTGATTACCTAGAAAATTGTTCAATTCTCCAATCTTCTTTGCCTGTCTAGACTGCTTGGGGGAAAAACCTCCTAAAGCCACAAGGGGAACTCAGGATCTTCTGAGGTTTTGATTACTTTAGATAATTAGAAAGGGGTAGGGTGGCAGGTATGGTAAAGGTAGACAAAAGGCTAACTTAGAGTAAGGAAGTTTTGAGTTCAAGTCCTGACTGTGATACACTAGCCATGAGACCAAGGGAAAGTCACTTAACTTCTCAATACCCACAGCAACTCTTTAAATTGTGTTCAGTGACCAAACATGAGTCTAGAAACTGATGCTGAAGCATGCTGTCCCTCCTGACAGAGAGGTGATGGGCCCAGGATCCACAATGAGACCATGCTTTTTTGGGGGATATAATGTGAGAATGTTTTTTTTTTTGCTTGATCATGCATATTTCCTTATAAAGGTTTTATTTTTCTTTTCTTTTTCTTATTTTCCTCCAATGGCAGGGGTGGGGACAGGGATAGGAGAGAAAACAGATTTTTGTTGATTAAAAAAATTAAAATAATGTTACATGAGTTGCAGATCTCCACTGATACAAGGAGCTTTCTCATCAGGATTACCCAATGTTGATGAAGTCAGAGATCCAGAATACTCCCAAATAGCTTAGATTATATAATTTCCTACTTCTACTATCATTTCCTAAGCTGGACTTGTCATAGAACATGAAAAATACAGTCTAGTCACATAAAGAGAATAAAATCAGACAAGCTATAAAAGCATCTTATGCAAATTAAACATTCTTATCCAGGCTTCATGTTACAGATAAGGGGAGGGGAAGAGAACACATTAATCACCTACTGTGTGCTAGGCACTGTGCTAAGTGCTTTGAAAATATCTTCTCATTTGATCCTCAACCCTGGGAGGGAGGTGCTGTTATGATACCCATTTTACAGCTGAAGGAACCGAGGCAGGCAGAGGTGAAGTGATTTGCCCAGGATCATACAACTAATATCTGGGGCTGGATTTGAACTCGGGTCTTCCTGACTCCAGACCCTGAGCTGTAGCCATTACCACCTTGCTACTTACTAGATGAAGAAAGTGAGACCCACAGAGGTTAAGGGACATGATGCCTATTAGTGGTTCAGTTGGGAACAGAATCCTTGTCTTCTAATTTCTAATCTGCACTGGTTTTGCAACAATATGGAGAACTCAGGGAACACCCTCCCCTTATTTTGAAATTCTTTTTACTTTATATTCATACACAATTAAACCATTTAGGAGTAAATGTTAGCATTTGCTGAGATCCCAGAATCAAAGAATGCCAGAGTTCAAAAGGAACTCCAGGGCCATCAATTCCAATCTATAACTGACCAAGGCTCCCCTCTACACCATCTTTGATCCACTTGAAGACCTCCTTCCAAGGCAGCTCATTCTCCAGCTCTGGTTGGGAAGAGGCTTCTTTGTAGGAAGCCTAAACCTCCAACTCCCTCCTAGACCTGTGATCCCTACTGCCCAGAGCTATGGAATTCGTAAAGCTTTTTTTCCATATTTTTTTCAGGCAATTTTACTCTGGGACACCTCAAAGCAGCCCGTGAGATCAAAATCTAGGATTCAAATCCTAGACTTAGAACTGAAAAGGACCTTAGCTAATTGAAAATTATATTACTAAATCACAGCAAATTAGAACCACCTGCAAAATAAGTCAATTGTGGGGACCTTTCTTATTTTTTCATTCCATTTCTAATTCATTGTTTGGAATTCTCATAGGTTTACTTTTTTTCTGCAGCAAAACTTCCCCCATATCCAATTGCCCTAGAATCTAATAGGCACAATACAGTCACTGATACTTGACAGAAAGATTGAGCTCACTAGTTTACACAGGGAGTTTCAGGATGCATGATAAACTCTCAAACTACATATCAAGTGACTTAGTTCTGAGTCAAGGGTAAGAGATAAACCACTGAACCTTTATTTTTTTTCACTGCTTTTTAAAATTAGTTTACGTAGCTGGTGTTCACACATCCTCAATGGGTATTTTTCCATTGTTATAAAAGAATTGTGTCCTAGGCAGTGTGTCTGACCCTGTCACTTAGAGTAAAAAACCCAGAAAATGCTAGATCTAAGATAGACCTTTGGGATCATCTAACACAATCCTTGCCTGGGTTCCCAAAGCTAATGACTGATCCAAGATTGGAACAAATTAAATCTGAATTTTAAGAATTCCCCATCTGGATTATACTCTTGCCCTTTGGCACCACCATATAGACATATTACAAGAGGGAGACATTTCAAGGCTGTATCACAGTTTTCATGGTCTAGTTAGAGATTCTTAATCTGGAGTGTGTGTGTGTGTGTGTGTGTGTGTGTGTGTATGATGGCATTTGGCAGTGTTCAAGGAAAGCTGTAGACCTCTTCTCAGAATAACTTTTTTAAATGCAGAAAATAAAATACACATAACAGCAAAGAGAATTGATTATATTAAAATTGTTCATTATATATATATGTATGAATATGGAATACCTATACATAAATATCTATTTAAATGTAATGTTCTGCTGTAATCACATTTTATGCATTTATCACATACGAACCACACATATACACATGTATGTACACATGTATATAAAAATATGTATATATACATACCAACTATGGACACAACACCATACTGTGTGTGTTTACATATATACATGTATGTACACATACACATACACATACAGAGCTCAAGATGTCCTATGAAGCTCAACCAAAAAGCTGTACTGAGCCTGGACCATTATCACCAACCTAACTTTTGCTCACATCACTGGGCTAACATTGATTTAAAAAAACAAAAAAAAAAACTAAAGAAAATGATTTTAAAGCAAAATGCTATGCCAAATACTCATAATCTCCAGTCTACATGGAAACAAAAGCTTCTAAAATATAAAGACTTGGCAGAGAGATTTGAAATAAAATGAGAATAGGAAAAAGGGCTAATCATTCCTATTGTCATGTCTTCTACAGGAATTTCACTGAGGCTGTTATTTAGTGAGCCTACAGATGGTCAGTTTATATCCTAGTACTTTTATTCAACTGACAAAAGTAGTGCAGAAGTCCCCAGAACATAAACATATAAGAATAATGGTAGTAGAGTCACTTGTTTCAGGCCCATTGGAAAAGAGGAGAATGAAAGAGTGATGATGATGATAAATAATTCTTATTTTTACAGGTTTATAAAGCACTTTCCATACAGCGCTGTTGAGCAGGAAAGGTAACTGATGTTTTCCCCATTTTACAGAGGAGAAAGCTGAGGTTCAGAGACATTAAATAATTTGCATAAGATCACACAACTAATAAATGGAGAAGCTAGGACTCAAAGAGATTTTCTGATTCACAACCCAGATTCTTTCACTTAGTAAGCACTTTAAAATATTTGTGAAAATGAGTCAAATTTCAACTACACTGGAAGTTTTTCTTAAAGTTCATAACAAAAATAACTTTGGTATCTTTTTTTAAAAAATTAAATTGTATTTTTTACAAAAATAACAAGTATTTTTTCTCCTTTCCCTCCTACCTCCCTTCTTTCCATTGGAAAAAGAAAAATAAAATTCTTGTAACAAATATGCCAAGTAGTCAAACAAAACAAATTGCCACATTGGCCATATCCAAAAATATACATCTCATTCTGCATTCTGAGTACATTACTCAGAATGGGTTAAGGGATATCCTTACCATGCTCAAATTAATCATTCAATCCACAGTGTCAATTAGATCATTCAATCAAATTCAATTCAACAAGTATTTATTTATTATGTAATACATAAAATATAATATGTTAGATATGTTTGTGCCTAGGATAATGTGCCAAGCACTTTGGTCACTTCTGAGACTACAAAGTCAATGATTAGTAACCAGCCTCAGCTTCATGATACCGTTTACCTTTGCTGTCTCTGGAATCTGAAGATAAGAGCTCCTCCACTCTGGGTTGGTGTTAAAATCCTCTGTGAAGTATTTTTTCCCACTAGGGTCCTGGAGGACTATGTCAGGAGGCCCACCGGTCTGCCATGTGACTAAAAAGACAGTATCGTTTCCCAGGCTTCCATCGACAGTCACCGTCCTACTAATATGCTGATGAATGTCAACAATTTCACTACTGCTATCAAGCTGTTGATGAAGAAAACACCAAGTTAATTAAAAACCAAAGACCTGGTCATATTCCTGTCATCCTCTTGACAATGTGGCCAGTGCAAGTGTGATGTTGGAGACCAAATGACATTGTGAAGTAGATAGAGGAAGTCCAGTCTGGTGTATGTGAAAAAGCCTGCTTTGAGGGTGACCTAAGGTGGTTTACTGAGTAGTATCATAGGTTACTGTTAATTTACTATTTACATGGATAAAGAATCATAGTGTGGGACTAGTCAATTAGCATTTTGCCAAGCTCCTACAGTGTGCCAGAAATAGTGTTAAGCACTGGGGATACAATGAAAGGCAAAACACAGTCCCTGATCTCATGGATAATCAAGGTCAAGGCCCGGATAACCCCAAAGGATTTCAGGCAGGGGAGCAAGAAAGCAGTGGGAGGGTGGGGGGGAGGAGGGGAGGTGCTCTAGGAGCCATTCCCAGCAATGACACTCTCAGTGGTGGCCCCAGGCTCCGATGGGGGAGAAGGAACAGTCCCAACTGATCAGATGGGGATGATGGCCCACAGGAAGGCTTCAGGGAGGATGCCTACTCCTCCTCCAACTGTATTCCTGGGCAATATGGAGCTGGGCCCCAGGCACCTCACTCTGCTCTCAACTCTATCCATAAGATTCTTCCATTCCTTGGCTCTGGAACACCCTTCTTTCTTTAGGCCTGTTGAACTTTGATCAGTTTATTTCAAATCTCATCTCAAATGCTACCTCTTCCAGGAAACCTTCCCTGGTCACCCTGATAGTTCATACCTCACTTGATCCATTCTTTTGTGGCTCATTAATGTACTTATTGTGTAATATTGTGCACTGTAGCTACTGTGTAATTCTGTGCATTATAGCTTTGTCACTGTCTTTTCTCTCCACTGGACTGTAGAATTCCTGGAGGAATTGAATGTTGTCTTCTCTAAACTTTGTACCTCTCTCTGCACCTACCACTGACTAGAGCTCAACAAGTATGTATTGATTGGAGGCTGTTTAAGATCATTAGATAATGGTGAGCTAACTGCCAAGGAAATAAGCTAGCTTTGCTATTAGTGTGAAAATCCCCCCCACCCCACCCCTCCTTACTAGGAAGTGTGGCATCACATCACTGGGAAATACTTGTGATGAAAAAATGCTGACCTGAACAGGTTGGCGAAAGATGTCTCCAGTGCCTGATGAAATTCTACTAAAAGCATCCATCAGGCCATTGGAACTTGCTTTGTCTGATGCGAAGAACTTCAACCCTCCTGAAACAGATGATTTCAGTATTAATTCAGGAGCCTCATAAATATTTAATCTTTTATCAGTAACCTTTGCTCATTGGAGAATATGGTATTACTTAAGGGCAAGGCCCATGTTTATCTTGCTTTGCCACCATCTTGCACATGCACATATCTGAAGATGATGTTAAACAATTCCAGGTGACTTTTTCCTATTAGAACCATGGAAGAATTCACATGACTGGGGTCTACAGTGATAAAAGGAACCTGGATGCGAAGGAATTAGTTATTAGATGTGATCATGGTACACTATTCAATCTGGACAACTCATCCTATTGCCCCCACCAAGCAACTCTTCATTGAGTCTCATTTTTACTGAGGGGCATGTGGGTGGGCACAGAAGATGGCAGAGTAATTTTCTAGTTGGGCAGGCACAGGTGAAACTAAATACCTGGCCTGAGGCAAAATTGTCATGTTTATAAGTCTTTGGTGTCTCATCACTTTCCTTCATTGGTGCCAGTCATTAGCTTCCCACCTTTATCTGGCCCAGAAATGTTGTACCTCCTAACAAACTTGGAATCAACCTTGTGGTCATACAGTCATCACTTTTATAGAAACTCATTCAGAAATATGTTTTCTCTATTGTGTCTCTATACTCTTAAGGCATTTATCTCATTATTACACATGTATGTCTCTGTGTATATCTATATCTATATATAAATGTATCTGTTATATATGTATATGTGTGTTCCCTCTATATATAATACACAGATAAATGTATATGTTTATACATACATATATACCCCATATATGCATACATATATACACACATATACTCAGTCACATATTCACACACAAATATGTGTGTGTCTATATATATCTAGCTATATGCATATATGAAATTTCCTGTTAGAAAAAGTCCAACTACTATACAGATGAGGAAGATACCACAGAGAACTCACTCCTTTACCTTGAAAGTATATTTTATTTAAAACTGTCCTGAAGATAAAATTACTTTATTTACTGCAGAAAAGATAGGTCAGAAGGCACTGTAGGTCCAAGACTTTCCTCCCTATCTGTTTGACTCAGTTTCCTCATTTATATAATGGGGATAATCATTGTAAAGTGTTTAGCATATCATCATCACTATTTCTTTTAACCATTATTCCTCATGAAAAGAATCATAGACTCCTCAAAATCTTAGAGCTGCCAGGGAACTCAGAGGTCATATGGTAAAAATGGAGACCTGAATAGCCAGTGTTAAATACAGAAATAAAGTGGTTAAAATCCCCTAAGGTTTAATGTGTCCCCAAATACCCCTCCCAATTTTTCCTATTATTAGAATCCTATTAATGCAAAATCTGCACATAGCTCTGAATAGAGAAGATGGTGAGACTAGGCTGAGTATCCTCGACATCTGGGAGTCTTGGAACAGAGAAATGGAGGAATAAAATAGCTGAAATTTTATTTTATTTTCTATTTTCTATTTATATTTTTATAAATTTTATTTTATAATAATTATTATATATTATATATAATTATAAATAAATAAATAAATAAAAATTTTATAGAATAAATCTGCCCACAGGCGCCAAAGGTCAGTGAGAGGGTTTTTTCAGCTGACCGAGAAGGGAGCAGGGTCTTCCCATAGCTCCAGCCTCAGGCAGCAGCAGCAGAGGCCACATTTAGGGGCAGCAGCTCCCACAGCAGCCCACATCCATTGTTGAATCATAAAACTCTTGGGAGAACTGAGCAGCTAATCCTTACCTCAGCCTGTGTGGTGGCCCTGCCCCTACCTAATGCTCCTGGAGGAACTGATCAGCTGATCTTTATCTCACACTGAATGGTGGCCCTGTCCCTGCCTAAAGCCCCTGGGGGAATTGAGCAACTTATCTGAATCTTAGCCCCCAGTGCTGGCTTGGTGGAACTGGAGGCCAGGTGGTTGTGGAGAAGAAACTCTACTACTCAGATTCTGGATACAAAAGTTTCTGGTTGTCTCCAGACCAGTGTACACACTTGATTGTGCCACCTTGGAGGAACTGAGACCTTACAGATTCCCAGAGTATACCCTACTCATGACAAAGGACCCAAAAGTCAAGTAATTGGTTGGGAAAATGTCCAAAAAAGGGGAAAAAAAAATAAGACTACAGAAAGTTACTTCCTTTGTGAACAGATATCTTCTCCCATCCTTTCAGATGAGGAAGAACAATGCTTACTATCAGGAAAAGATATAGAAGTCAAGGTTTCTGTATCCCAAACAATAAATATTCAGTGGTCTCAGGCCATGGAAGAGCTCAAAAAGGATTTTGAAAATAAAGTAAGAAAAATTGGGAAGAGAAATGAGAGAGATACAAAAAAAATCATGAAAAGCAAGTCAACAACTTGCTAAAGGAAACCCAAATTGAAGAAAATAACACCTTTAAAAATAGGCTAACTTAATTGGCAAAGGAGATCCAAAAAGCCATTGAGGAGAAGAATGCTTTAAAAAGCAGAATTAGCCAAATGGAAAAGGAGGTTCAAAAGCTAACTCAAGAAAATAGTTCTAAGTATATGTAGAACCTATACAGAATTGTATGCTGTTGTGGGGAGGAAGGGAGGTAGTGGGGGGAACGTGTGGGGGGGGGATAAAATCTTACTTTTAAGGAAGTGATTGTAGAACATTAAAAAAATAGTTAAACAAATTAGAATGGAACAGATAGAGGCTAATGACTTTATGAGAAACCAAGAAGTCACAAAACAAAACCAAAAGAATGAAAAAATGGAAGACAATGTGAAATATCTCATTGGAAAAACAATTGACCTGGAAAATAGAGCCAGGAGAGACAATCTAAAAATTATGAGTTTACCTGAAAACCATGACCAAAAAACGAGCCTAGACATCATCTTTCATGAAATGATCAAGGAAAGTTGCCCTGATATTCTAGAACCAGAGGGCAAAATAAATATTGAAAGAATCAACTGATCACCTCCTGAAAGAGATCCAAAAGGTCCTAGGAATATTGTAGATAAATTCCAGAGTTCCCAGATCAAGGAGAAAATATTGGAAGCAGCTAGAAAGGAACAATTTGAGTATTGTGGAAAGGCAATCAGGATAACACAGGATCTGGTAGCTTCTACATTAAGGGATAGAAGGGTTTGGAATATGATATTCCAGAAGTCAAAGGAACTAGGACTAAAACCAAGAATCACCTATCCAGCAAAATTGAATATAATACTTCAGGGGAAAAATGGTCTTTCAATGAAATAGAGGCCTTTCCAGCATTTTTCATGTAAAGACCAGAGCTTAAAAGAAAATTTGACTTTGAAACACAAGAATCAAGAGAAGCATGAAAAGGTAAAGAGGAAATAGAAATCATAAGGGACTTACTAAGGTTGAACTGTTTACATTCCTACATGGAGATACAATATTTGTAACTCTTGAAACTTTTTTCAGTATCTGGGTAGTTGGTGGGATTACACACACACACACACACACACACACACACACACACACACACACACACAGCACAGGGTGAGTTGAATAGGAAGGGATCATATCTAGAAAAATGCAATTAAAGGGTGAGAGAGGAATATATTGGGAGGAAATAGGGAGAAATGGAATTGGGCAAATTATCTCTCATAAAAGAGGCAAGAAAAAGACTTTTCAGGGGAGGATTAAGGTGAGAGGTGAGAGGGAGAATAAGCTTACTTTTATCACATTTGACTCAAGGAAGGAATAAAATGCATACTCATTTTGGTATGAAAACCTATCTTACAATACAGGAAAGTGGGGGAGAAGGGGATAAGCAGGGTGGGGGGGATGATGGAAGGGAGGGCAATGGGAAGAGGGAACAATTAGAAGTCACCACTCTTGGGGAGGGACAAGATCATAAGAGAGAATAGAAGAAATGGGGGGGCAGGATAGGATGGAGGTAAATATATTTAGTCTTATACAACATGACTATTATGGAAGCCATTTGCAAAACTACACATATATAGCCTATATTGAATTGCTTGCCTTCCCAGTGGGGATAGGTGGGGAGTGAGGAAGGAGGAGAAGTTGAAACTCAAAGTTTTAGGAACAACCGTTGAGTATTGTTCTTGCATACAACTGGGAAATAAGGAATGGGGCATAGAAATTTATCTTGCCCTACAGGACAAAAGAGAAGACAGGGATAAGGGAAGGGAGGGATGTTAGAAGTGAGGGAAGATTGGTGGTAGAGGTAATTAGAATGCTTGGTGTTTTGGGGTGGGGGATAGATGGGGAGAAAATTTGGAACTCAAAATTTTGCGGAAATGAATGTTGAAAACTTAAAATAAATAAATAATTTTTTAAAAAATTCAAGTATTGTTAATGAGAAAAGGTTCTGTTCCTTATGACAGGTTCATTTTGGGAAAAGTCAACTCATACCCATTTAAGTGAAAGCTCAAAATTTCTTGAATTTACAATCTTCCTCTTTCTCTTCTTCACCAGTTAATGGAAGGGTCCTGGGGTACATTTGTAAAGACTTACATGAGGATTACAAACATATTTTTCCATGATCTGAACAATAGTAATATTCTTTTTCAATTAAAACTATTTTGTTTTTTTAAAGAATCAAAATATTGTAGAATAATATAGTATAGCTAACAATATCCTTGTTAAACAGGCTCAGAGATCACATAACTCCGTTCTCATATATGAGAAAAGACACACACACACACACACACACCAGATTTAGGTGAGCTATTTAAAAAACCTCAGAATTATTAAAATGTCCACCTTAGAATTTTTCATTGGACATTATATTTGTTATATTAGTAAACTAATCAAGCCTTTTCCTGATCATCCACATCACCATTAAAACAGATAAATTCAAACTTAATTTCTGTAAGAGCAAACAGAACCCTTGACATACATGACAGGAGTAGTAGGGGGTGCTTCTACCCAGGTTCTTAGATCTGATTTTCTAAAAGGAAAGGTACCTTTTGATGGGTCAACAATCAAGAACATGTATCATTCACTTAGTTCAGGGGAAAAAGTCAGCACCCTGAACTTCTGAGACAATACAGAGAAATCAAAATCAATAGACAGGTTTCCAACTAACTATCTGACATACATCACAGATTGACAGATAACTGCCCTACCATACGTACATAGTTACTAGAGAGGGAAGTACCAACATTTGGGTTTTCAAAGCTGGGGTGGGGGGTGCTCCTTAGCAACTGCTCAGAGCCTTATCTGGCTACACTAACACATCCAATCAGTAAGCCCTAAAGTAAAACTCACTCTCAGAGGTTACACATTTTGTTAGAAACAGAGGGCATCACAACCTTTGAGAAGCAGTGCCTCATTAGAAACGTAACAAAAGGTATACGCCTTCCTACAAATCTTCCCAGATCCATTTCCTTCCTTTCTTCCTTCCTTCCTTCCTTCCTTCCTTCCTTCCTTCCTTCCTTCCTTCCTTCTTTCCTTCCTTCCTTCCTTCTTTCCTTCCTTGTCCTTCCTTTTCCTTCTTTCCTCTTCCTTCCTTCCTTCCCTTTTCACTCTGATACTCATACATTCGACCACAATGGGTCCCTAGCCAAGCTTCACTTAATGGCTGTATTTTGGGCCCTCCTGGCTTTGAGTGAATTTAGAGTAAATGTCAATGGTAACTGTTTCTCTTTGGAACGGCAATCCTGAGGGTCTTCCCCTCCCTGCTTGATTGTTTTGTCTTGTTTTAAATTAAAGGGGTCAATCCTTAACTCATTTCTTAAAGAGGCAAGGCCTGTTCCCTGAATGGGCATTACCTCACTTTAAGTGAGTACCTGAAAAGGCCTTTGCCTAAAAGGGCCAAGGTTTCCCATTGAATCCTGGGCCATCTCCAGTCATCCTGATGAATATCTGGTCACTTGATCCAAATGACTCAGGAGGAGAAAGTGAGCTGGTGACCTTGCACAGCCCTCCCTCACTCAACTCAAAGGCAACTGCAAGTCATGTCATCATTTCTCTGAGGTCATATTCCTCTTTAAAAACAAAGAATAAACTCAACAACAACAACAATCCAGCAGCTTTCCCATCTATGTTCTTAAAAGTGCTAATTCTCCATCTTCTTTAAGCACATCTAGGGCTGTGATGTCCTAGTGTCTGAGTCCAAGTGTGGTAAATCTGTTGTGCTTAATGAAAAGTTTGTTATAAAATATTTGCAGATCTTTTCCATTTTTCTCATTTGTGTTTTCACTCTTCATCATTAAGTGCTCTCAATATGACTTTGCTTTTTTTAATCTTTCACCATGATTTTTTAAGACTCACTTTTACCCTCCCCTGATTTTCTCTGCTTTTTGTGAGGTTATATTCCTCACAATCATTGATCATCCTTTTCCATGAGATTTTACAAATGAGTTTATATTCAGTATAAGTGTTGTCTTTGGCTTGTCACATGGCAAATAAGTTGAGTGTTCACTAACTAAAATGCTTTTAGATTTTGATCTCCATTTTATGGCAACTAGTTAGCAATAGTTAAACTTCTACATAAAATTATATAATCAACTTATTCTTTCTTCCATGCATAGCTTACTTTCATCATCAATAAGTTATTTGAAGAGATCAGTGTTGAATTGTTTCAACTGCATGTTGTAACTTATTTTTTCATTTTTATTCTTTCATCTACCTTTGTACTAATTTTTGTCTTTCACTGGCAAGTTGGTGCGCTGCTGGATATACACAATTTATTAAGGAATGACTCCCTGTCAGTAACAAGTAAATTTATGTCTATTAAAAATACAATCTCTTTCTTTGTTATTCGATGTTTGCCATGTTTAATAATTCTCTTTTTGATCAAAGTATTCTTGATGTAGAAGCCTAAGGCTTATGTGTAGTCTTTCTCCTCTCTCATTTTTTTGTGTCTTTCATTCTGTGTCTTTCCACCTTTGCAAAGATGTCACCAAGGTGGATTTATTGAATTCACTCCCTTTTTCATCCTCTGTCACAGAGATTGGTGCATAAGCTGCAATTATTTTTTATAATGGTCTTTTTGTAATACTAATCATGAGCAGTGCAATATAAGATGACAAATTCTCCCATAAAATAATGTTTCTTTTTGTCTGTGGGCACCTAGTAGAGTGATATAAGACCAATTCAAACTTCTTTCTTTGCCTCTCCAAGGAGTACAATGAAGTATCCTTCCAATTAGCTACAACTTTCTTCTTTCTTTTTTTATATAAAATGATAGTATAAGGTTTAATATTCTCTTCCCCTAACAGAAGGTTCACTTGTTCAATGGACATTGGTCTCATACTTGCAGAACTAAATCAAGTTAAAGTTTAAAGAGAGTAAAAAAACAAAACAAAACCCCTCTGTGATTCTAAGCATCTCCTGTCCCTTTTCTGTCATGTTTCCCCTCTCACTGAAGAAGCAGAGTGGAATTCCATAAAATTGAGAGTCACTTTGCATTTTATTTTATTTCACAGGTTGCCAGGACCAAAGAATGAATTACTAAACAGCCAGCCTCTTTGTACTTATCTTGGCTGGATCTCAGAAAGTAGACTTGATCTGTTACCAGGACTGTACTCAAATCCTTTCTAGCATTGCAAAGCCTACAAGGAAGGACTTGAATTCTTTTGTTGTAACTTCCAAAAACCCAGGGATAAGGCAGAATCCTATATCCACAACATGATAAGGTAGCAGAGTAAGACTCTATGGAGGGTTTCCACATTATCTACAAAATCAAAGGAGAAATATTCTCAAGGAAGAAAACACTCACTAAAACACTGACCTGTTTGTGTTGATAATTCTTCAAGATTTTCAGTTACAAATGGGCCCAGAGCAATGGTATGAATAGTTGAACCACTGTTGATCATAGTAGACAAACAATTGCTGATATTTCCATCTCCTCCACTGGATGCTAATATTATTGTAGAGCCATATGCATTTCCATGCAGACTTTCAATCGCCTGGAAATAGTTTATCCATTAGTAGGGGGATTCTAATTAAAGTATTACAGGGCAGCTGGGTGGTACAGTGGATAGAGTGTTGAACCTGGAGTCAGGAGTCAGTCTTTCATCTTCCTGAATTCAAATCTGGTGTCAGACACTTAAACAGCTGTGTGACTTTGGCAAGTCACTTAACCTTGTTTTCCTCAGTTTCCTCACCTGTAAAATGAACTGGAAAAGGAAATACCAAACCACCCTAGTATCTTTGCCAAGAAAATCTCAAATGAGGTCATGAAGAGTTGGAAATGACTGAAACAACTGAAGAAATTAAATTATATATATATGTATATAAACATACATACATACATACACACATACACACACATATATAAACAAATAGACACACATATGCTGTACAGGATAGGCCAGAGGGACATTACCTCAAATCTCACAAAGAATGCAAACTGCCTTGAGTAAATGTAAAAGAAGCTCCAACTATCTTGTGAAACACTTGCATGTGATGTTGGGTCATCTCTGGCACTATGCCTTCTTTTTCTTGTTTCTGTATAATATCTGATCTGGCCTGGGACTGGTGTAGGGATCCATCTCACCACTCTGTCCTTCTGCTGCCAAGGACTGGGTCTCATGAGTAAATTCTCTTAAACAACCAATCACCCTAATTAACCCAACAGATCCTAATAAACTTATTATACAGTCAAGCTGTCATGAACCTCTCTTACTTCAGTATCTAAGTATTCTCTTAAAGGATCTGTGTCCCTACAATTGGCATATCAGGGAAGAACAAAGCAGCCCCTATTCATTCTCTCTCTCTCTCTCTCTTTCTCTCACTGTAAATGACGTAAAAGTTGCTTCTCACATTATGAAAAACTGCCAATATCTGCCTATCCCATGACCTAGGTTCTTGCTCTGATTTTTCCATCTTAAGCCAGGTACAAGTCAAGTCAAGAAGCATTTTTATTAGTTATATTCCAGGCAAGAAAGGCCTTCTCTCAAGGAGCTCAAAGTCTAAACAACTAAGTACATGCAAGATATATGCAGGATGAATTGGAGGTACTTATGCCGGTTTCCATGTCTAGCTTTCTGGACAATCTATGGGTATTTATTCTGACCCGCCATGGTCTTCTCTTTGACCCTTGCCTCTAGAGTCCAGTGCTTGGTCAATGAGAGCTTAAACAAGCAGAAAGTTCAGAGAGATCAACAACTCAGCTAATCTTGTCCCAATCCCTATCTGTTTCCACATCCCTGCTAAAAGCAGTTCCCAGATTCTGATTTGATGAACTGTTTCTAAACCCATCCTCCGGTCAAACTGTTAACTGATTTTACTCTGTCTGGGTCTGTGAACTTGGGGAAAATCTATATGCTTTTATTATTACCGACCTCTGACTCGATTTTAGCTTTTCCTTCAGTTACGGATATAGGCAACACAATGGTTCTTTTGAGCACGGTTCCATAGTGTTGACTAGAACACCAATGGGATTCATGATACAAAAAAAAGGGGCCAAGAGGCCCTGCCCTAGACGGCCCCAGGAGTCTGACTCCATTCTCCAGGATTGCACTTGGAGCCACTGACCTTGCTCAGGGATCCTTGCAGGTGACAACAGTAGAGGAGATAATGATGATAGCTGACATCTTACGTTCGGCAGAACACTTTATAAACATTGTCTCATGACAATTGGTAGGTATTCAAGGTGGTGTAACCCCCATTCTAAGGATAAGGAAGTTGAGGCTGAGACATTAAGTGAGTTTACCCACAGTCATTCAGCTAGCAAAGATAGGAGATTTAAATGTGGAGTCTTTGTGACTACTCTGATATACAATACAGCCTTGTGTGCTGCAGTAGAAATGCCTAGGGGTGTAGTAGGGAAGAGACTGGGAACAAATATTTATTAAGTGCCTACTATGTGCTGGTGCTGTGCGAAGCGCTTTACAGAGAGTATTTCATTTGATTCTCACAGCCATCCTGGATGGTAGGTCCTGTTATGATACTCATTTCACAGTTGAGGAAATGGACACAGACAGCGGCTAAGTGACTCTCCCAGGGCCACCCAGCTGGTGAGTTCTGAGGCTGTAAGTTGAACTAAGGTTTTCTTAACTTCAGCACTCTATCCATTGGGCCACCTAGTCATCCATGAATGGATGGTGCTTTACTACTAAATAAAGCCTTCCAGCTTGGAGCACTGCATTCTTTCAGCTACTCAACAGAACCCAAAAAATGTTAGGTTGTAGATCTAGGCAACTTGTGATGTATTTTCTGTTTATCAGGAGCATCCTCAGGATATCAGAGGCTTTAAGAAGGGAGTTATGGGCATGTGGATGCAGATGTATGTAGTGTGTGGGATGACTTTTGTTACCTGAAGCCCTGTCCGCAGGCCTGAACATATATTGGCCCCTGCATTAGCTATCACAGTGGTAGGAAGAGCTGATGCTAGTTGCCTTCGGTCTTTGTGATTCCTTATCTGGCGTGGCAGGGCTCTGATTAATCCTTGGCTGCTGAAGCTTACAATGACAACGTATGTATGAATTTCAACCACCTGGAGCAAGTAAAATTCAGCTGCTTGGTGCAGTCGGAGGAGCCTGTCAGCCTATGGAACAAAAATAAAAAACAAAAACTAGGAAAGCATTGATCAGACTACTTGACAGCGATGACTTGGTACCTGGTACAGGCTGTCCTGAAAGTTGTAGTGTGGCTTTAAGCTTTTAATGTGAAGCACTGGGAATATTAGTGATACAAAGTGCTGCAAGGTAGGTTGCACTAGAAAGGAACAAAATGCTTTGTGAGAACTCAAAAATAAATATCATCACTAGATTGGGGGAAAACACAAATAGTTTCATGAATGCATTTGAGATGGACTTTAAAGGATAGATAGAATTTCAGCAGCTAGTGCAAAGGAGTGAGGTCATTCTAGGTAAAAGGAAAAGCATGAAACAAAGGTGAGAATTTAAGAATTTAAGACCTCCTTCATGCCAGGCACTGTGCTTAGCACTTTATAGCACCTCACGACAGACCTGGGAGGCAGTGCTGTGATTAGCCCCTTTTAATAAGGACACTGGGCATAAAAAGGAAAGTGAGGCAGGTGGCCATGAAACGATTTGCCCACAGTCATACAGCTAGTAAGTGGCTGAGTAAAGAACTGGACTCAGGTCTTTATGACTCCAGGTCCAGTGCTCTTTCCACTGCACTCTTTAGCAGCCTTGGAGGGGAGAAAGTGAGGAGTGTATATGGGTATAGTGCATATGCCTAGTTTTGCTACATTGTAGCAGAGTAGAGACAAAGGAATCGAATGTAAGTTCCTTGAAGGCAGTGACTCGTTTTTGTCTCTATATGCTCAGTACCTAGGATAATGCCTGCCACCTCTGTCTCTGTGCAATGTAAGCTCTTTGAGGAAAGGAAGTTTCATTTTTGTATTTGTATCTCCAGCATCTGTCTAGCAATTGTTAAGTGACTGTCGACTGCCTGATCAACTGACCCAGGAAGCACTTAATAAATTATTGCTGAATAGGATGAGAAAAGACAGGAACATAAATTTCCTTTACCCTTGCACAAAAAGTTCTATCCCAACTTAATAATAAAATTCCTTGTCCCCTTCCACTTAAATAATTTTTAACCAGAGTTGGAGAGTAGCTGAAAGAGTGTAGTCATTTTACCTCGCCCATTTTGCCAGAAACATCCAGAACTAAGCAGATGACTCTGTCCCCAGTCTGAAGGAAGGAAAACGTGGGTGGAGGTGGAAGGACGTCAGCAGCCAGAGGGAGGCTCTTCCTGAAATCCGCAGAGTCCATGATTACATCCCACGTGCTTCTCAGGCTGCACATTTGGTTCTGAAGATTTGGAGCTTCTCTGTTGTGAGTGCTGGAATTACAGAATTCGACCACCTAAGAAATTAAAAGAAGGTCAGACCTGGCGACTCCAAGATGGCCAAGTACATCTTTTCTTCAGCTTCTGCAGCCCCCAAATCTTACCCAACAAAGCTGGATCCAGATGAACAGAGAAAGCCCATACCATGTAAAACCTCAAGAAAGACCATGGGAGAATTTAAATACTTAGAGAATACTTAGAGAATTGAAAGACCCAGTGTCCTTACCCTCAAACTATGAGTCTCTGAAGGGGAAGAAGTGACCATGTACAATTCTACAGTCATATGCTTCAGGGTTTAGGTGTGGGGGTCCATTCCCTCTGTGGGAGTGATTCAGCTGAACTCTGCCTTTTTCACTGTGCAGGAGGAAAGGATACCTACTGACTGTGTTTAACCACTTGACAGAAAGAAAGAACTGGTAGAAAGGAGGGGATTCTAAAGATGTGCGAAGAACAGAAGGGAGGGTAGACCTGAAGGCTAAAGAGAAAAAAAAAATTTTGCCCAAAGGACAAGAGAACTGGGAGTACAATGGACCACTCTTCTGTCCTCGGAGATTATGGTGGTCAGACACCCAGGCCAGGCCCCAAAGCCCCCAGTGCACAGACACCAACACCTAGCCTTAGTGGAAAGAAGGGTAGAGAGTGAGAACAGAAAGCAGAGACAAATGCCTGGAAACAAATGAAAATAAGTCATTTTGACTTATAAATACCCAAATTAACCACAAAGGACATATGAAAGAAGATGCTATCTTTATCTAGAGAAAGAGCTGATAAATAAATAGAAGTATGTATAGGATGATTTTACATACATATCTACATAAATATATATATATATATATATTAAATTGTTTGTTAGTCATCTCTAGGGTAGGGGGAGGAAAGAATAAATGGGAAGAAAAGAAATTTGCGTGACAACATATATGTAAAATATTTATATATTTAAATATATGCATGTTTAATATATAAAATATTTATATGTCTATTTAAGAGAAGTAGCAAGTTATACACAATAGAGCTCCACTTTCATAGGCAATCATTTTTAAAAATTATACTATGTGATGGAAATGTTTGTTCTATTTTATAAATTAAAAATAAAATATGCTTAAAAATTTTTTAAAGGAAATAAATGAGAAAGGATGGAAGATCAAAAGGATATGGGTGAATGCTTAAATTAAAAAAAAAACTAGTCACAAGTAGAAGAATTGGTAAAATCTTAAAGAGAGTCTAGATTAGATAGGGGTAGGGAACCTGCCCCTGACACACAAACAAATGTAACCCTGTGAAAGAAAATGAATGTAAATTCCCCAACCAAAAAGAGAATTCTTCTGATTCTTCAGAGGTCATAGAAAAACAGCAAGAAACTCCAAAACAAGAAAAATAAATTATTAGATCATATCAGAAATTGTATTAGGTTGAGAATCAGAGTGATCATTAAAAAGAAGCAGCAGCAGAATACAGATGTTCAATGAACTGATGTCTCTGGATCAGGGGCTCTAAAAGACAAATGTGACAGATTTGAAAGACAAAAGTCCAGAAGGAGAAGGAAATTTGTCAGAGAATAACAAAAAGCAACAATGTTAAATGAATAGAGGAATTCTATGGAAGCCTAAGCAACTAACCTTGCAGACAAGATGTTCAGAGACTTTAAGTGTCATAAGTCTCCCAGAAAAACATAATCAAAAACAGAAAAAAAAAGTGGCACACTGCAGGTTTTCTGGATCAATCCACCCCCCAAACCCCCCAAAAAACCCAGACTGTCTAGGACTTTTGAATTATGACGATAAACCACTGATCACATGAATTCAAGGACTGTTACTAGGGGAAAAACATCAGCCTAGAAACTCCAAAGTATATTTGGTTACATTTCACAGTTTTAATAATAAATGACACATTTTTAAAGAAACCAGTAGAAGGACCTTGAAATACAAAGACATGCCTGTTTGAACAGTCTAGAATCGCTCCAGAGTCAGGAGAAAGTAAAGTGGAGAATAGAATATTATTTTCTAAAAAGAAAAAGGGCTTAAGATCCAAAGCCAAATGGCATATCTTACAATGCTAAACCTAATCAAAAAGGAGAAAGGATGGCCCATCAATAAAACAGAGGCATGTGGGGGCACACAAACAAATAGAATATTTGACTTGCAAATACTCCATACAATAGAAACACAGGAAAGTCCAAATAATTATTATTGGTTAGTACCATCGAATTATTGAGAAAAGACTAAGTAATCAATTCAATTCTCTCATATTTTTAAGCTCTTTTTTTTTTTGGAACAAAAGCTGATTAAGGAGTAAAAGAAAAGGAAAAGAAGGATCAGTGGTCCAAAAGGACCTAAGACACTAAAAATGTAAGAGTAATTTAAACAGTAGGAAGAAAGAAGAGCTAAATGAATATTTAATAAACTAAATCATGATTTCCCTTTATGAGGAGACTAACAAAGTCAGAAATTATGGATAAAGAGAGAAGAGGGATGAGCCCCCATCAATTCCATACAAGGGTAGGGGCTGTGAGAGAGTAGGAGAAAAAACATGGATGGGAAGGGACTTGGTTTGGGAAAGTTGAAGGGAGGTTAGTGTTTCTAAAGGAAAAGGAAAGTGTGTCACTAAGTTGGTTGGTTGGTTGTTGTCTGTCTTCAAAGTGAATCAAATTGATGACACCATTTTAAAGTGAAATTTCAGGGTATCCGACTGTGGCCGATCAGACCAACATGAGCTCGGAATGCTCTACCACAGCGTTGGGCACAGATAGTCTGTGTGATTATTTGGGGTGGATATCCAAAACTGGTGCATCCTGTGTTTACTTTGTACTGTCTCAATTCTACTTTGCTCAAAGGGCACAGCTCTCTTTCTGATGTGGGCATGCCATGCTGAGCAGTCCTGTGCCAGTGTCTCCCATGTTGCACCGTCAAATCCAAAATTCTTGAGAGAGACCTTGAGAGTGTCCTTTTATCGCTTTCTCTGGCCACCATGTGATTGCCTGCCCCATGCGAGTTCTCCATAAAATAGTCTTTTTGGCAAGTGTACATTTTGCATTTGAATAATGTGGTCAGCCCATCAGAGTTGCACTCTCTGAAGCATAGTTTGAATACTTGGCAGTTCAGCTCAAGCAAGGACTTCCGTGTGTGGTACCTTATCCTTCCAGGTAATCCTCAGAATCTTCCTAAGACAATTTCCTGACATGGTATTGGTAGACTGTCCATGTTTCACAGGCATACAACAATGAGGTCAGTACAACGGCTCTGTAGACCTTCAGTTTGGTAGTCAGTCTGATACCTCTTCTCTCTCAAACCTTTCTTTGGAGCCTCCCAAACACTGAGCTAACTCTGGCAATGCCTGCATCACAACTACTCAGTGCTGATAGAGTCACATTGATTAGTGATGAGGACATGATCCTAGAGAGATGGGCTGAACACTTCCATAATGTTCTCAATAGAACATCATCAATCAATACTGAGGTCATTGACCATTTATCTCAGGTTGAAGTCAATCCCTCCTTAGGTGAACTTACAATTGAAGAAGAGGTTTTGAGGACCATTAGGCTCCTTTTATGCGATAAAGCATCTGATGCCGATTCTGAGATTTACAAGGTAGGGGGACTGTTGCTCATAGAAAAGCTGACTGAAATTTTCCAGGTTATATGGCAAGAGGAAGTTATCCCACAGAATTTCAAGGATGCCTCCATTGTCCATCTCTACAAAGGTAAAGGGAATAGATTGTCCTGTGACAATCATAGGGAATTTCTCTCTTAGTCATTGCTGGCAAAATTTTTGCTAGAGTACTCTTTAATAATCTCCAGGACTATATCTTGCCTGGGAGAGGAGACACATGATCAAATCCAAGATCAGTGAGTACCCAAAGTATTAGGGGAAACATGGAACCAATGATAGCATTAAATGGTGGAGAGTGATTAATGAAAAGTTAAGGAGCAGAACACTACCCGTGAGTGGCAACACAAAATAACTCCCACCATGGCACATTTCTTTTGACCTTGTTTCCTTTGTGAGTTGCTATTTCTAAGCATGAAGGACTCCAGGAAATATCAATAGTAGGGTGAGTCCTCCAAATGCAATTACATATAACTGAAACAGTAGAGGGTATTCAAATTTTGTCCTTCGGAAGTTCTCTCCTCATGAAAGCCTTCCTTTCTAAGGTTATCTTCCATGTACTTAGTATGTATCTTGAATGTATCTATTTATTTACATGTTATTTCTCCCCTTACCATGAAAACTTCTAGAAGGTAAAAGGTGCTTTTCTCCCTTTGTTACTCCAATTTTTATTACAGTGCATGGCATAGTGTATCCATTTAATAAGTACTTGGCAATTGTTGACTGATTGATTAGGGATATCAAGAGAATAAAGAATAAAAAAGTAAGGATACATAGTCCAAGTTGGAAAATAGAATTCAGAATAAACTAAAATAGATGAGTTGTAATCAGGAGGACAAAGCAAAGGAAAATTTCTTGGAAAAGGACATGGGAAAAGAAAATAAGAGATAGGAAAAGATGGGAAGGAGGGAAGAATTTGAAGCATATTTTAAATGGGGTGGGGAAAGAGAAAGATAAAAAGGGCAAGGGAAAAAGATAGATACATACATACACAGATAAACAGATAGTACATGGAACTTATGTTAGGGTGGAAGTAAAACTTGTGGGAATGGATGATCTTCAAAATGATATGTATATATATATATATATATATATATATATATATATAAAACTAATCTGGGGTCTATTAACTTTAAAAGGGAGGGAACGGGATAAAAATCAATACAAAAGAAAGATGGTGAAAAATTCACCCCTAAGAAATATAACTTTAATAGTAAATGGATTAAAAAATCCAATAAAAATGAAAGTGAAAGAATAGATAGTAAAACAAAATACAACAATGAAGTATGTACAAAAACACATAAAAATAACACATACAAAACAAAGATGAAAATTGGAACAAATTGATTATTAATTAGATGATTCTAAAAAGCAGGCACAAAAAGTGTGCTATCATACTTAGCATAAATAAAAATCCACTTTATCAAGACAGATAAACAGAACAACCATATTATGCTAAAGAAATTTTAAACAATCAAACTATATCAACATGAAAGGTATATTCACCAGAAGACATAGCATTTAAATTGATAAAGAAAAAGTTAATTAATTTACATAAGGAGATTTAGTCCATTATTCAGTCATTGTAGACTTTAGTGTTCCTCTTTAAGAAAGGAAAATACAGAACTAAAAATGTTGAAGTTACACTTGAAAGACCTATGCCATCTTTTGAAAGGGAATAGTAAAGATATACATATTTCTCATACTTTCTATGGAAATATTTGGTTATTGGGGTGTTACCTTTCTTATCTTCTTATTTTAGTCATGGTAAAGGTGATGATAACATTGATTTGTTCTTATAACTTTGATATGTAATACATTTGTAAGATGACCTTGTTGTGTGCTAGGGCACAGAGAATTTGTAAGTAAGTAAAAAGACAAAAGTACTAAACGCATTCTTTATGGATCAAATGTTATAAAAATCGTGGTTAGTACAGAGAATACCAACAAAACATACAGATCTAAATAGAGACAATAATATCTTGAATAATTAATGGATCAAACGCTGTGCCATAGAAACGATTAATAATTATACAGAAGAGAATGGTCATAAAGAGATCACATGCCGAAATTTATCAGTTCTCAGAGAAAAATATGACATCTCTGAAAGCAAAAATTAACAGGACAGAAAAACAGAGCCTGTAGTTTAAAGAACTAGGAAAGAAGCAAGTAAACGAACTCAAGCATAAAAGAGGAAATTTTGACAGAGGAGAAATAGACAAAATGTTGCTGCATCAGTGTAACAATCAAGACTGGTCCTAAAGAAAAGTTGAGATGATGTACCTCTTTCCCTTCACTGTGGGTAGGGAATATTTTATCGATTATCAGGAACAGTTAATGAGTCAGTTGGTTTTGCTGAACTGCCTTTTTCTATTTATTTGTGATCTTGTTATAACAGATAGCTTCCTGAGTAAAGGAAGGAAAAATGGATGTGATCCCAAAACAAAAGAGATCAACAAGAATAAGATGAATCTTAAAGAAAAAAACTTACACTAACACCACTGGGTAAGAAGGGAAAAGAAATTTTATGATGGATGGTCAGTTGGAAAGACCAAGATATTTCCCTAAGTTAGGAATGAATCTTAGTTTTATGAAAATCAAGTACTTTAACACTTCAGAGATCACAGTAGGAAAAAGGCAAAACTTATCTTACAAATGTATTACATGTCAAAGTTATAAGAACAAATCAATGTTATCATCACCTTTGCCATCACTACCCCCTATCAAATAATAAGATAAGAAAGGTAACACCCCAATAACCAAATATTTCCATAGAAAGTATTGTCATGCTAAATGTATTTCCTTAAATTAAACATACATACATAAATGACCTTCAAAGATATATATATATATATATATATGTATATATATATATATAGATATATATATATCCGTATATATATATATATATATATATATATATATATATATACGGATATATATATATCTATATATATAAAACTGATCTAAGGGGCAACTATTGACATTAAAAAGGTAGTGAGGAGGGTGGGATAAAAATCAATACAGAAGAAACAAATGGTGGAAAATACAGACCTAAGAAATGAAACTTTAAAAAACTGCTCTACCTCAAATATAATCACTGCCCAATAAAGGGGCAGACAACAGAGAACCATGAGCTGATCTTTTTTTTATCATAAGGAAGGCAAGGATTAAAGCATCATTCATAATTACATCACCAATCCCAGAACCCTGAGTGCATGGGGTGATTGCACAGTGTAGCTATTTCCTATTGGCAGATAACACTTGAGGATCAAAAAAAAAAAAAAAAGCCTAATAGATCTGCTAAACCAATCTCATTTTACAGATGAGTAAACTGAGGTGGTGACAAATTAAGTGACTTGTCTAAGGCATTATGCTCAAGTGGTGTCAGGGCCAGAATTTGAACTCAAGTCCTCTGACTTCAAATCGTTGTCTTAAGTTCACTTTCCCTGAATCCCCATTTTAAAGATAAGGAAATGCAGTTGCAGGTTATCTGGGACTTCCCCATAGTTAGTAAATCATACAGTGGGGACTAGAATGAGAAGATACCCCCTTGCGTCAATAATATTCTTTTCCATTACATCTGAGACTATTAAAGTTCTCTGACTAGAACCAAGGAATCTTCCAAAGCAGTTCAATTTCCTAAGGAGAACAAAGGGAAAAGTTTGGAAATTGTTGCACCAATATTTTTGTTATCAGAAGGATAGTTAGCCCAATTGTACACTGGGAGAAATCCAGCTTTTTTTTTGTCATCCCTGAAATCTCAGAGTTGGAAGGGACCACAAAGGACACCTAATCCACCTGAAACCTGAAAAATATTCCTTTCTAGCAGATCCCAAACAAGTGGTCCTCCAACCTCTGCATGAAAACCTACAGAAAAGGGGAATTCACTATTATCTGAGGCAGCCCATTCTTTGTTCATGTTTTGACTTGTAAGTTGTTTTTCTCCTGACAGCTTGTCTTCTTAACAACTTCTACCCATTGCAAAACTTCAGGTTTATTTATCAAAGTGTTCTCCAAGTAAAGTATATGGAACAAGATCATACTGGAATCTCTCCTGTGGCAGCCAGGTTAAGGAAAATAACCCATAAAAACAATGCACTCATAAAGTAGAGAGAATTTTGTCTTTACAGAACATAAGGTTTCTGCTAATCTTTCCTAGGTATTAAAGAGAAACACTGCTTCCCTGAGGGATTTCATTGGCTGTTTTTTCAAAGTAATGGAATTAAACTCTCTGAGCCTCCATTTTCTTATTTGTAAACTCAGGTGATAGAACCAGATGATCTCAAAAGTTCCCTTCTACTTCTTACATTCTATGATGCTGTGAATTGACAAACCCTTTCAAATGCCCAAATGATTCAGGTGTTACAGGGACAAAAGGGAAATCCTGAATGAAGGCCAGCCATACTTACAGAAGATAAACTTTGCATGTACATTATCGATGCTGTGGCATTTTGTGTATTATTATGTATAAACATGCACCCCTCTTTGAAAAGATTGTGAATAATGCAGTTTTCTTGGATGCAAGTGTTTTTTTCACATACAAAAATACCCGTGAGGTCTGATGAGCACCTAAAAAAAACAAAAATAGAACAGAGATCAGTTTTAGAAACATACATGTTTCATTTTTCATGGTTTGCATACTAATCATTTATCAAGAGTTTCATCCATCTCACAGACTTGCTGTCTGGAAAGCAATTTTGCAAACCTGTATAGATGTTAATTATTTTAATTATTAATAATTATTCCACTCTACTTTTCCATGGTCAAGTCAATAAGCATTTATGAAGCTGCATGTCAGGCTCTGTGCTGAATGCTGTAGATACAAAGGTAAAACAAACAAAAACATGAGTCCTTGCCTTCAAGGAGATAGCATTCCACTGGAGGTGATAACATGCAAACTGCTAAGTACTAACGATATATAGAAGACAAATTGGAGATAATCTCAGGGAAGAGGTACTAAGATTATGAAGGAAAGGGAAAGACTTTTTGTAAAAGATGGGATTTTAGCAGAGACATGAAGGAAGCTGTGGTTTGTCCTTAGTTCTCAAATAAGACTATGACATCAGGGAGATGATGACATGACTTGCAATTGACTTTGATTTGGGTGAGGGAGAGCTGTGCAAGATCACCAGTCTCACTTTCTCCTCCTAAGCCATCTTTGTCCAGTGGCCTGATATCGATCAGGATGACTGGAGATGGCCCAGGATGCAATGGGAGACACTGACCCTTTTAAGCTAAGGTCTTTTCAAGTTCTCATTTTGAGTGAGGCAACACCCATTCAGTGAATAGGCCTCTTTAAGGAAACTAGAGAGAAAGGACAAGTAAAATTGAACAGGAATGTTCAAAAATTAAGAGGAAAACAAGATGCTTTCAAGTCTTCTATACCTCTGTATTTAAATGAAGAGTTTTCTTTGTAGTATATTCCCCAGGACTACAGCATCTGATAACTCTGCAACAAGTCATAAGGAAGGAGATGAAATTCTATACTAAAATCAGTAACCAAATATCCACTTCTTTGGAGAGAATGAGATAGGAAAAGGAATGGAGATGGGTATGTTGGAGCCAGCTGGCTCTCCAATATTTAAGTTGGATTGTTAAATTTTCAATGTGATCATTTACACCTGAGGAATCAGAAAATGCTACAAGTGAAGGCTTAATTTTTGTTCTTAATTGTCTAGGCTTAAGTTGAAAAAATGTTAGTAATACAGATAAAACTTAAAAGTATGTCGTGGATACTTTTTTTTTTTAAGAAAGCCAGTAGTTAAATAACTTCTAGTAGACCCATGAATGCCGATATCCTGTGTCAGCTCTTCTCCAAGCTTCTTTGCCTTCTGTCAGGTTGGAAAGAAGAAAATTAAAGGGAGTGCAGGGAAATGAGTATATTTCAGGGTGTGTTCTGTTAAGTGAAAAATTCATAACTCAAATTGGTATTGAATAAACTAACAAGCTAGATGAAGATAGGTTAGGCATACTGTACAAGGGATTCAGGCATTAGGTTAGAAACTAGATGACCTTTGATGGGGTGTGTTTTTTAGATATAGCCTTTCTTAGGACAGGCTGTCTGTAGAATCTTTTCCCCTGGAAACTTCCAAACTTCCAGCTTTTTTTTTTTTCTAATTGGTGCTACCTGCCCGTGACATCAAAGATAGGATTCACCTGAGTAAGGACTCCTCCCCTGCCGCCCCCCCCCCCCCCACCACATGCACACAGAGTCCTCCCTATATAACTATATAACACTTAGGCTTCTTAGGCTTCTTCAGCATCATATGGTAGTCCTGTTGGGTTGACTAGACTCATTCCAAACTAGGAAAAATGACAAAAGCCTGGAATGATCTGGCCTGCTTCTCAGAGGGTCATTGGACCTTCCTGCTCTTGTCATAACCTGAAGACCATCTCATCCTAGGCAGCTGGTAGTAGGGTAGATAAAGAGCCAGCCCTGGAATCAGGAAGACATGTGTTCAGATTTGACCTCAGCTCTACTCATTAGCTGTGTGACCTTGTGCAATCCACTTAAGTTATTTGCCTCAGCTTCCTCAACTATAAAATGGGAATAAAAACCCTGCATCGCAGGGTTGCTGTAAGGTACTTAGCACAATGCATGGCACATGGTAAGTGCTTAATAAATATTTGTTCCTTCCCAGCTCCTTGATATAATGAACTTTGTCCTTCTGGAGATCTGGTTTTGTCCTTGTCTCTTGAGTGAATATCATCTGGGTGTATCCTTTGTTGCCTTCTCTTTTCCCTTGCCCTGGGCCCATGGGAATCTCAGGTTAAAGACTTTCTTTTGAGTAAATAGAAACGCATTGCCCCAGAAGTCCTATTCTTTTTAGCATAATTAGAGTAATCTGAAATTCCTCCCGTCCCCTCCCCATTACAAGCAGTCTTTACAACTTCTAAGATCCTTTCACACTCCCAAATTTTAATGATTCTGTGAAACACTGGCTCCAAAACCAGATAGAAAATACCAACCTGGTGACTTTCACCTGATTGTGCCCTGCCATGTAGAAAGGTTTCTCATGGTTATACTCATCAAACACACCCCAGCGAAGATGGGCCCATTCATGGACAAAAACTCTGCCTGTGGAGAGGGAAAAAAAAGTGTCCATTCTTTTAATTCCTGATAATCGGCTTAAAGGTCAGTCATTGCGCAAAGAGGCCTTACTCATTGGGCACAATGACAAATCATTCGGCTCCTGCCACCTCTGGCAGGCCCTGAGCCACTCTCAGACTTTGAGCACCTGCTAAGCCCAGAGTTCAGACTAACTAGTGCCAGTTACTTTGAGGACTCATTGTTTTCATCCTTCTAATTGTTAAATCTATTTTGTGCACTAATGCCAGATAGACCTGCTAAAGACATATGTAATGTTCTCCTGCTAAAATCTTAACAGCCTATGGAATGAGAGCATATAAAATGAGATATTTATAAAACACTGTGCAAATCTTAAAGAACTTATAAATAACATTATTATTAAACAAAGTTCCAAGTCCTTAAACTGACCTTCAAGGCTATCCACACCTGAATTCCAATCGATTGTTTCCCAGCGTTGGCTCCTCTAGCTGAGCCCCAGCCCCGGCTAAACTGGGCGGCTTATTCTCTCTATGACATTCCTCACATCCTTCCAACTCTGTTCTAGAATTGAAAATCATTCTCTAGACACAGATGACACTCTGGATCTTAACCAGGGATCCATGGGCCCTCAAGCTAGGCACATGATTAAAAAATCTATAATTGTATTGTAACGTATTTTTTGTAATCCTACGTGCTGTGTTTTAGATACTTACAAGCCTAGTTCTGAGAAGTGGTCCCCAGGCTTCACCAGACTCCCACAGGGATCTGGGACTCTCCCTGCAGTCTGAGCAGGACATAAACCCCTGAGACTTCCCTATTTCTGAGTACTCTACATCTTCTCATGCAGAGAAAGGACTAAGCTTTCTTGGGCTCCATACCACATCATTGACTCACGTTAAGTTTGCAGTACATTAAAATTCCCAGATTTTTTCGTACAAACTACTTTTTAACCTAGCTGCCTCCATCTTCTATTTAATGAAACTTAAAAAAAAAATTTTGGGGGGAATTTTCAAACCCATTGTAAAATTTTACATTTTTTCCTCTATTAAAAATTTTTTTTTGTGATATAACTAAGAAAAGGCAACCATGGTATAGTGAAAAGAGTTCTGGGTTTGGAGTAATAGGATGCTAAGCACAGGGCCTGTTACACAGATTGAATGAATTTATTGAATGAATGAACGCATGAATGAATGAATTTGACCTCTGATCCTAACTGCTTACAGCCCTGTCTCTTCACTCATCAAAGCTCTATTTGTTATTTTCATGATCAAAACAGCCCAAAGTACTATCCCCCCTCTTTAAACCGGATGGCATTTAGTGACTTGAATTGAAGGATTCAGTCCCAGTCAGGATGATCTGGGTTTCTATCTCACCTCTAACTGACTAGTTGTGTTACCCTGAACAAGTCACAAAACCTAAAAGATTTTTGCTGTTCAGTTGTGTCTGACTCTTCATGACCCAATTTGGTGTTTTCTTGGCAAAAATACTGGAATAGTTTTGCCATTTTCTTCCTCACCTCATTTTACAGATGAGGAAATGGGGGCAAACAGGGTGAAGGGACTTGCCCAGGGTCATACAGCTAGTAAGTGTCTGAGGCCAGATTTGAACTCTGGAAAATGAGTGTTCCTGACTCCAGGACAGGCACTCAATCTACTGCACCACCTAGCTACCCATAAAAGATTTATATTATCTAATAAATTCTACACCTTCTGATGGAGTACTCAGAGTTGCCAAGATATATCTTCACATTGTTTACCAGCTTTTCATACGTGAATTTAACTCTTCATCTAGATTGTAAGTCACCTGTAGGGCAAAACTCTCTGTTTCTGTGTGTGAGAATATATAATACCCAGTGTTCTAATGTTTTTCATTAGATTGTGAGTTCCTTGAGGGCAGGGGCTATCTTTTGTCTCTTTCTGTACCCCCACCACTTAGGAGTATCTAGCACATTGGTATTTACAGACTGAACACAGCAGAGGCTTAAAGACCATCTGTTGACTGATTGACTTATGTAACAAACTTACCTCGTGATCCATAGATAGCAGTCAGGTTATCATTTAGTAGGAAATTAGGGGTGAAATGTATATATTGACCTTCTTCTCCACATCCTTTATACTGCAGGGTGTATGGATCATCTCGACGTTTTCTATACCAATCAGCTATGATGATGTTTGCCTAAAACAAGAGCAATGCCACACCAATGAAATATACAGATTCCAAAATTTCATCAGAGTAATTTCCCGTAATATTTCTTAACGGTTCTTCAAATGTTTACTGACAGTACTGTGAAATCACATTATGGCCATGTGACCTTTCTCATTTTCCTGCTTAAAAGTATATTAAAAATGACACTCCCTCCCCTCAATTTTATTCCCTCTAGGGAATAGGGACTGGACGTTAACTTTGTAATATAAGGTACTTCCTGGTGAGGAAGTGCTTTCCTTTACCAATATAGGTTGGCACAATCTCTTCAATTTATCCTAATTTGTAGATAATTTTAATTTGTAGAACTTCCTCAATTTCTGTTTTGCTTACATAAAGGGGTTTATTCACTGTTTACTCTCTGTGGTGATCTTTTATGATGGGATGATAGCTATCAGTCAAGGGCTATCTCCACTCTCACCGCCTTCCACTTTAAAGGTTAGTTACCAAGGAAGTACTAAAAACCATACCCTTAGACCAGCAATATTTAAGGAGAGTCAAGAGATACAATTCTATCATGATATCCCTCTCAGAAATAGGAAAGAGAAGGAGCAAGGACTCAATTATAACCTTTCTCCACCCTTGTCTCAAGGAGAAAACCACAGTTTTTCCAGAGGAGAGGTGAGCCAGATTCCAGATCATATCTTTCCATACCTCTCCACAAGCCATGTATAAAAATGTACATCTCTTTCTGCACCTCGAATCCATCACTTCTGTTAGGAGGTGAGTAGTGTATTCCATCATTGGATCTCTGGAGACATGGTTGGTCATTGCATTAATCAGAGTTATGAAGTCTTTCAAAGTTGTTTTTCTCTACAATGTTGTGGTTTTTATACAAATCTTCTCCTGGTTCTACTCACTATATACTCCATCAATTTAAACCATCCAGGATTCTCTGAAACAGTTTCTTTCATCCTTTCTTAACAATATTTCATATAACCACAATTTGTTCATTCATTCCTCAACTGATAGGCACCCTCTCATATTCTAGTTGTTTGTTGTTTGTTTTTCCTTTTAGTCTCCCCTTTGGGATCAGGAAGTTTGTTTAATTTTATTCCCTCATTTGACTTATCTTCCTTCTTAAGCCAGTTTTTGATAGTTTTGATTTTCCTACACAAAACTATGTGTTCAACCCTCCTTTGTTCATTCCAGATAAAGAGTGAGGTTCATTTTGTGCCCACTTTTCCTGCTTCTTCCTCTGTCTTTTTAATACTCTTGTCATGCATTCTAATTATGAGAAACAGCAAGTTGCCCACCCCTCTTCTTTCTATCCTAATGTGTTCCTTTTACTCTCCCTTCTCTTTCCTCTCTTAAAACAGAACCAATGTACCACCCCTTCCCCAACCCTGGTCCTAGTTGTTTTTTTTTTATTTTCAATTCCTTAATACCTTTTAATACATTAAGGTTCTGAGGAACATTTCTTTATATCCCTCCATTTATCTGGTTCCTTCTTATCTTGCCAGTCTTTTTACTCCTAATAACATCTGCCCCCTCCTCCTTCTTTATGATCCAGTGATACTGGTCTCCTTGCTATTTCTCCCATAGGATACTTCATTTCCCAAATTCCTGAATTTTAACTTGTCTTACATGTCTGAAAGCATCTCCTTCTTCATATCCACTTCCTGTAAGTCTCACCTAAACTCCTACCTGCTGCAAGAAGCCTTCCCTGATCCCCTTTCATGCTGGTGCCTGCCCTCTGCTGACTTTCTCCAATTTGTCCTATATACAATTTGTTTATACATACTTGCTTACATGTTGTCTTCTCTTTTGCTGGATCCTTGACCAAGTCATACCCTCTAATCATAAATGTTCTTCAGGGTTCTGTCCTGGGTTCTTTTCTCTTCTACCTCTATACTCTTTCACTTGGTGACTTCATCAGCTCCTGTGGATTTAATTATAACTCTATGCTGATGATTCCCAAATCTACCTATTCTGCCTTACCCTCCCCTGTTGACCTCTCATCTCACATCTCTAACAGATTTTTAAGCATCTTGAACTGGACCCATCATCTAGCCCCATAAATCCTCCCCCTCTCTCCAACTTCTATATTTTTCTTGAAGTTAACCACCATTTTCCTAATCTCCCGGGCTCTCAATTTAGATGTCATCCTCAAGTTATCACCATCTCTCACCCCTGCCTCCTCCCCACCCACCCCAAGCCATATACAATCTGTTCCTGAGGCTTTTTGACCTCATCTTTGTGATACCTTGAATATGCCCCCTTCTCTCTTCTGTCACTGCCACCAGCCTGATGCAGATCTTTATCATCTCACACCTGGATTACTGCAATAGCTACTTATGGATCTGCTTGTCTCAAGTCTCTCCCCATTCCAATTCATCCTCCATACAGTGACCAAAGTGATTTTTCTACAGGACAGGTTCAACCATGTCACCTCCTCCTTCTCAATAAACTCCAGGGGATCCCTCCAGAATCAAATACAAAATCCGTTGTTTGGTTTTCAAAGCCCTTTATAACCCAGCCACCATCTACTCCCTAACTTTCTGGTCTTCTTATACCTTATTTAATCCACCCACACTATTCAGCAAATAATACACTCCATTTCTCAACTCCAGAAATTTTCTTTGGCTGTCTCCCATGCCTGGAATGCTCTTTTTCCTTACTTTTGCCTCCTGGATCCCCTGGTTTTCTTTAAGTTCCAGCTATAATCCCGTCTTCCACCAGAAGTCTTTCCCTTTAATCCTTAATTCTATTGCCTTCCCTCTATTAATTATTTCCTAGTTATCCTGACTTTAACTTGTTTGTATATAATAATTTTTGGTTATCTCCCTCATTAGACTGTGAACTCCTTCAGGGATTGACTTTCTTTTACCTTTCTTTATATCCCCAGTGCTTAGCACAGTGCCTGACATATAGGAGGCACTTAATAAATTCTTTTTTGACTGAATGACTATTAGAATGTTAACATCACATCGACATAAAACCCCTTCTAGTTGTTCACATCAAATTATCTTTCAAGGTTTCTCTTGACTCTTGTGTTGGCAATTCAAAGTTTGTACTCAGCTTTTGTTTTTCATCTGAAGTCTTTACAAATTCTCTGTTCCATCAAAAATTCACTTTTTCCCTGTGCAGGATTGTATGCAGCTTTACAGGATAATTTACTTCTTGTTGCAAGCCTACATCATTTGCCTTTTGGAATGCCATACTCCAGAATCTCCTCTTGTTTAATAGCAGAAGCTGCCTGCGTGATCCTAGCTTTAGATCCTTGGTACAGAAACTGTTTCTTTGAAGAAGGACCTCGAGATTTTGACTATGACATTACTTTTCTTCTTCCTCCCTACTTCCCCATCCCTGAGAAATGACCAGTGGATTAAATTCAGTTTCCTTTCTTGGTCAAACAGTTTTCACTTATGGTTTCTTGAAATGTAGTTTTCAGGATTTTTCGTTAAAATAATGGTTTTCAGCGAGTCCAGTGATTCTTGAACTATATCTCCTTGTCCTGATTTCTGAGTCAGTTGTTCTTAATACCTTATATTTTCTCCTAATTTTTTCTCTTTCAATTTTATTCTAGTATTTCTTGCCATCTCATGAAATCATCAATTTTTTTGGTATATTACAGTTTTCAAAGAATTATTTTCTTGGGTAAAATTAACCACTATATCTGAGTTATTTATTCTCTTTCAAATTCTTTCCACCTGAGGTTCTATTTCATTTTTGGTATTTTACTTCCTTTCTTCTAAGTATTTATGCAGTCCTTGAAGAAAATCCTCCTTTTAAAAAAATGCAAATCACGGCTTGCATTTGTTACTGAGTTATTTGTACCTTTGTTTTAGAGATCTCTAGATCTATAATAATTTTTATAGTGGTGATGTTTTCTTGGATTTACTCATCTATCTAGCACTAGCCCTTGAACTAGGGCTCCTTCCCTTACTGCTTTATCTCACACTGTTTCCTGACTTGACCTCCACTTTCCAGGGTTGAGTGCTCTGGATTTTTAAGGTTCAGAGCACTGAACCAATCCTTGAAGCTTTCTGTGTCATCTCAGGACAGATTTCTAGGGACCTCAGTATCCCTCAGTGTCCTGGTCTGAGTGCTGCCATGCTACTTAGGTTGTTTTCTTTTTCCAGGACTTCCAAAGTTCCTACCTTACACTTTTCTGACCTCCTCAGTTCCCTCTCAAGAGGGCCTTTGGTCTTGTTTACTCTTGACCCAGAACCCTATAAGCCATACCTCTGGTTCATTGTCAGTTTTACTGGGAGGCTTGGCATGTTTCTTGGTGCTGGTGCTGGTTTGTTGGAGATCCTCACTCTTATCTGACCTTAGGCAGTTTTGGGGTAGATAGAAGCCACTTTCTATGGTTTTTCATTGGATTTCTTGGTCATTATTTGGTCTGAGGCTAATTTCAGTTTTTTGCTAGACAAAGTCTGCAAGAGTCGGACAATCTGCCTCCTTCAGTTAACCATCTTGGTTAGAAGTAGTATAATTCCAAATTATTTTCCAGGAAGTGTTGGACCAAATCAGAACTTTACTAACACAGTTTTAGTGTGCCTATCTCTCAACAGCCTGTAAAGTATCTTCACTTGTGCTAAATAGACAAGTCAAAGAAATTATGTTGAAATGGTGAAATATTTAATCAGGAAATAAATGAAAAGTTAAACAATAGAAAACCAATGTCATCACCCATTCTTTAATATGCGCACTCTTATCCCCTTTTCTAGAGTTGCTTCTAAAAACATCTCTTCTCGGAGTCATGCCTTGCAAATGTGGAAAGTAGAGTCAAAGCTCTATCACATTCAGATCAAAGGTTAGGAAGTTTCACCTGCTTTAGTGGGTTGAATTTCCACTGATAGTGTCTACTGTAGGTCACTACAGTTTCATTTACACAGAAGGAACATGAGAGGGAGAATTCAAACCCAGGTCTTCCCTAACCTTCCTTCAGGTTTTATGTTCTTTCAAGTATATCCACTTGGCTTAAAACTCCCACCAGCACATTCTGATAACTGTATTTCAATATAATTTATTATCTCTGTAATTCTATGAATTTTAAAATATTATTCTAAAAATGGGTACATAGCCTTTCCCAGACTGTCAACAAGTACTTGATATAAAAATAATTAAGGACTTTGGTGCTAGATCATGATGCTGGAAGAATGAGGATGAATCCTATCTTTTGTAAGCAAATCATACAACAGATGGAATGGTGTAGTGGAAAGAATGTAAGACTTGCCTGTCAGAGATACTGGCTTCAAATGCTGGCTTTGCCATTTTCTACTTGTATGACCTTGTGCAAGAAACTCCAGCTTCTTACCTTCAATTTCCTCATTTGGAAAATGAGGAAGCTTGACCTTCAAGGTCCCTCAAGTATTCAAAGTAAATGAGACCCTCACCTCTTCTTTCTGGTTATCAGATACATGTTCATTGAAATAGTCAGTAACAATGAGCAGTGGTTTATGTTTTTCAAAAGCTCTTTCTTATTTAAATATATAAATATGTATGTGTATATAAAGATTTTTTTAAATTAAGTTTTAGGATTATTTTAAAAGAAGGGGGAAAAAAACCTTTTATTTCCCATTTATCTTCCCTTTTATCTACACATCCATCTAAAATATGGTTCTGGATTTGTAAAAATGTAAAAGTTTTCTAATTAGAGTCTCAAGAACCGTAATGGTATTGGTATATATGTGGGTAGTGTCTCTGCTTTTACATGTATATTTCTTGCTCCAGACTAGTTGGGAAATGTGAGGACAGGCGTATTTCTCTTTATAATCAACAATCAGTGGGGAATGTTAAATTCTGGGCTCCCAACCAAAAATTCCAGGAAGGACCCCCGCTCTGCTCTTGGGAGCTTGCTTGAATAACAGAATTGTATTGTGTCTTATTTTTTAAATCTTGTCTTTCATAATCTTCCTTAATTAACACCCACAATTCCCCAAAACCATTTCTGGACACCAGTCTATTCAAAAAGGACATTTATTTATTCAGTAACCTGATTTTTTTAGATGTTTAAAGTTTTGAATACATTTAAGAATATAGATCTAAAGCAATAAAGATTTCAAAGACCATTTAGCCCAACCTGTATTATTTTACAGATGAGGAAATTGAGTCCCAAAGCGGTTGAGAAACTTATCCAAAGTCATATAAATGGTGATATTGATGGTATTCAAATTCAGGTCCTTTGCTTTTAGAAACAATTCACTTTCCACTGTATCAAGTTGTGTCCCTAGATTCTTAATAACAGCAACAAACAAACCACAAGCAACAATAGTCCCTAACTATATTTCTTTAAGTTGATTTATTTAATTGAGGAGAAGGGGAAGAGAAGGGAATACACATTTATATATATATACATATGTATATATATAGCACCTACTATGTTCCAGCTCTGTGCTAGGCACTTTCTAGTTGTTTCAGATCGCTTCTAAAGAACAGAACACTTTTTACTTCGTACTCATTTTCAATTGTGAATTTGTTCATTTAATACAAGGGTTATTAATTTTCTTGTGTAATTCATGGATCCCTCTGACTGGCTGGTAAAGTCAAAGGAAGGAAGGATGGGAGTGAGGGAGAGAAGAAAGAAGGAAGGAAGGATAGAATGAAAGAAGGGAGGGAGGAAGAAAAGAAAGGAGGAAAAGGAGGAAAGAAGCAAGAGGAAGGAAGAAAATTCTGTTTCATTTAGAAGCAAGTGAAAATAAATATGTAATTCAAGAACTCTGGATTTAATGTAACCAAATTTATTTACTGGAAACCTAAGCTCTTTCTTACCTTTTCATAGGACTCTCTTTTGGCTTGACTGTAATTGTGAGCTTTCCATGTGTCTGGTATTAAGATTTTTACATTCCCAAAGTACACTCTTCTTTTTGTAGCATTGAACAAGTAAGAGGAAGCTTCAGTTATCATTCCCTGCATGCAAACACAAGCAGAACACATTTCATCATTCAGAGCTCCACAGGGCTTTGTTTCATGAGTTGACCTGAAAGACTTGCTGGTATAAGCCGAGTGACTAATGAAAAATCTGACTTTCAATTTTTTTAAGAAGCCATAAAAATTTGAGGGAACTGGTTACAAAGCCCATTTAAATACTGTTTCCCTAAAAGTGGTTTTGGGAAAAGAGTTGTCTTGGCTTGCCTTTATTACTCTTTCAATGCCTTGGAGGAGTTTAATGGATTCTAAGATGTTCTTTAACAAACCCTTTTGTCTTACCTGTGAACATGTTGGAACCCATGTCTTCTATGACTATGCTGAAATCAGCTTATCTCTACACCTCCAGGAAGTACTAGATAATGCAATATTGATCCTACATGGTCTTGCTAATACAGAGAACACCACCTCATTGACAGCGGGTGCAGAGGAAGAAAAATAATGTTCTCCTGACTCCCTTCTAATTTCAGTCATTTAGTTGATAGCCCCTTCTCATCCTTATGTACAGCCTTAGGCAAGGTTCACTTCTAAAATGAAATACATCTGCATTCAGAGCAGTAGACATTTGTGGCAAACAGTTAACTTCAGATAGGCGTCAGGAAAAGCTTGCCAACAATGGGAACAATCCCAAAGTGGACTGATTAGCCTTGGGAGGAGGTGAACTACCTGTCCTTGGAGGGCTCTAGGCAGAAGCTAGATGACCACTTATGGGTAAAATGTAGAGAGGATTCTGTGTCATGGACAAACTGGATTAGATGGTAACATAGAAGGGTACCTTAGATCTAGGCCTAAAGGAACTTTTGAGTCCTTTTACAGAGAGATTAAGTGAGCCACTCAAAATCCCACAGCCAGTGGGAATCAGTCAGGATTTGAACCTAAATCTTCTAGGTTCAAATCCATCCCTCCTTCCACTGTACCCATGTTGGTTTTTGAAGACCCTCCCAACTCTGAGATCATGTTATTAAAATTACATTGTAATTTAATGAATTAAACTTAAATTAATTTTAATTAACATTCTCAAAATGTTCATTTTTTTCTCATTGAAATAGATTTGAATACTTCAGAGAAGGGTATGTTTAACCACAATATGACATACCATAAATTTGATATTTTTCTAATTTTTCTTGACCATGACAATCCTTTTCCTAATTTTTTCTCCCAAAGTAGGGTCATTGAGGACCACTTAATGGAGGGAAGAAGAAAGTGCAGTAGTCAGTCATAACATGGTTACCTTTCCAATTTTTGCTTTAAGAGGAGTTATTTCTTTGAATTACAAAATAAGAACTTAACTGCAAGGGAAAACCTCAAGCACCAACAACTGAGGATATAAAACTAGCAGCTTTGTGGACAACAGAAGGAGCTAGATCAGTCTGGGGAAACCGAGATGAGGTAAGTATTATGCTACACATGACTTTTGAGGGCCATGATTTGAAAATTCTGCTCTCTCTGACACTGCACAGCTGTTGAATTTTTCTTCTGCGAAGGCAGCAGAACTAGTCTAACCGTGTTAAAGGGATGCCTCTGCCACTCACCATAATCTTTGGAACGAGGTTCCGATCTTCGGATACCCTAGGATGAATTGCAAAAAGTAACCCATCGTAGGCATTGTCTTGTAGCTGCAGGCTGGTCCCCAGCAACAGGAGTTTTGGGCTCAGGATAACCAAGAGAATCAGAGACTTCAGACTGCAAACAAAGGGCGGTCGGTTTCTCTTTGGCATACTGGAAAGAATGCCCAGGGATCCCAGCTCACTCATATGCTCTCCACTGTATTCATGATGTGAGGCAGTTAATGCTGCCTTTCTGAACCTGGGAAATTTGGAGACTTGAACCAAAGTGCTTCCCTTGTAGACGCCCAGGGTGGATCTCTTTGGAACCTGCCTCTGCAGATCCCTTTTCCCTAGGCAGTGCTATACCTGCCCAGTCTTGTAGCTGGACTTCCTCTCCAATCATGGTTGGGAAGGTACACCAAGCCTGCCAGTCTGCTTACTCATTTTCGATCTTCTCAACAAAGAAGAAAAAAAATGGAAATAAAGACAGTTTCAGAGTAGGGTGGCGGAAGAACTTGGCTGGCACCCCTGGTCCAACTGGGATGGAGACTAGATCTCCTGGAGGGCATGACCTTCTGCCTTTGTTTGAAAAAGAAAGCAAAACTTGAGAAGGATTTCCCTTCAGCCAGGCCTCCTGCCCTCCCTGAAAGCTCCTTCCCACAACCCTTTTTCCTTCCCAGGGTCATTTTTCTTTCTCAGCTTCAAATTACCTGCTTCTTTGGAAGTTTTGGAAGAAGGCTATGGTCCTGTCCTCTAGGGAAAGAGCTCTCTCCTTATTACAAAGGCAACAGCTATCAGGTAACCTGCAGAGACATCCTCTTGTTAGCCCCAAGGTGGCAGGGTCAAGCTACAAAAGCCTTTCTCCCTGGCCTCTTTGTTATCTTTTCCTGGGTAGAATGTAAGAATAGCCTCACTCCTCTGTATATTATAACATTTTTATGTTTCCCCGATGCCCAGAAATACCATCAAATAGAAACACATGTTATTGCAGAGTGTGCTGAGAAGTTTGCTTTATTTGCAAAACTTTTGCTACTTGTCCTCATCTCAATGGATCTCTTTGCTTATTAAAAAATTTCTAAAGGAAAGACAAGGAGCCCACGTTGGGCTCTCCAAACAGAACTTGGGCTCAAGTTTTGGGGCTTATCTGTCCAAGCCAGATGCTACTGTTCATTCCCCTTCCTACCAACCTACTCCCTCTCCCTTCCACCCCCACTAGGTTTGCTGGTATTTCAAGTGAGGAGGAGAGTGCAGCCCACACTGGTACCTCCTTCCTACAAAGTTCAGGATTTATACTGTGAGAATATAACCCTGGGTTGACATCTGGCCCTGTGCCAAGTCATCGACCAGCATTGATTAAGTGCCTACTACTTTCCAGGCGCTGTGCTAAGCATTAAGTTATATCAAGGTAACCATAAAGATGATGATACTTCCCTAGCTTCATCCTGGCCATATGAAGGATTCTTGGATTATTCTGTGGGGGAGGTGCAGGAAAGAGGGGAATGAAGTAGGGTTTGGGTGTTAAGTATGCATCTTCCATCTTGGGGACCTATGGGGAGATACTGGTCCCCAGGCTCTTTCTTTCAGAGAAATGATGATGACTAGTTGATTGTCCCTGAGGTGTGGCTGGTGGTAAAAAAATATTGGAAATTCTTGAGTAAAGTTAGTGAAGTTCTGTGGTGCTAAATGGACCTGGTTAGGTTGGACTAACCTCCTCAGAGACATTTTTCCTCCCCCTTACCTCTCCAATCCAGGGAGGAACTTTTAACTGTTTTCCTCTCTGGTCCCTAAAGAGGAAAAGCTATTACCTTCACTGAAAGTCATAAATTTAGTAATGGTTGTAATAACTTCATTGGGCTGGGCTGGTCAGCCCCAAGGCTGCTAGTACAGCTAACATCAAATATGAAAAAAAATTAGCAGTCATTACTATATGTTATACAACATATATTTTATATAACAATATAAACAGTAGAGAAGGAATAGACAGAAACCTCATCAGGAAAAAAGGAAATAGAAAGGGGCTGGCAAGTGGAACACATTAGAAATATCACAGCCAATGGTAAACACTTTCTGACTTTGAAGGAAGGGAATGGCTTTTCCTGCTGAGACACAGGGGAGGGGGCAGTCGGAGTCTGGGAAGGGTGAGGGAGGAAATATCTCTGAGGGGGGTAATCTCATCATACCAGGTGAACCAGATCCATTAGGCACAACACAGATTCTTCATCTCTTCTCAGTACCAAGAGCAATCAGGTAGCCATTATAACCTCTCAGAACGAGAGAGCTGGAGGTGGAGAACAAACTAAGGGATCAGCATCTCACCCAAAATGTTCCCAAGTTTGAGGACACATGCTGAAGTCTTCTTTATCCCCTTTTCCAGAACTCCTCACAAGCAATCCTCAAAATCTTCACATGGTTCATGATCTCAGTAGCCAAGGAGATCCTGGAAAAGTGCCTCAACTACCATGGTTACTCTGATGCTGGACTAGATTCCTACACAGGGCTATAAGTACATCAGTAACTATACTCCCTGACAATTGTCCCATAGTAAAGAGAAGGATAAGGTAGTGGAAAAGATTTCTATTCTTAGAATCAGGAGAACTAGGTGTAAAGGCCACCTTTAAGTTCCAGTAATCTCTTTTTATTTAAATTGATTTTATTTTTAATTCAGGGAACAAAACAAGCATTTCCATAACACAATACAATAAAAAAAGATGATTGCACATGAAACTGCAACTTGCTTTTCCCTCTAAATACACAACAAAGTTACCAGGTAACTTCCTCTCTACTCCCCCTCCCCTGAGAGGGCTACCATTAGACACAAATAGGTATGTATGTATTGGTATGTATTGTGATATCTACATATATGATGCACATATATAGATATAGATGACACACACTTCTATTTATCAATTTGTTCTCTGGATACAGATAGTGTCTGTCTTTATAAGCTTTCATTTTTAATCTGTCTACTTCTAATAGTCAAAATGACTTAGTGATTCAAAGTCATTCTCAAAACCATATTGCTGTTACTGTATACAGTGTTCTTGCTTCTGCTCACTTTGCTCCATTTTGTGCACGTCCTTCCATGTCTTTCTAAGATTATTGAGCTCATCATTTCTTATAGCGCAGCAGTATTCCATCACAACCATATGTCACAACTTGTTCAACCATTCCACAGTTGATGGGGATATCTGTAATTTTCAGTTCTTTGCCACAACAAAGAGAGTTGCTGTAAACATCCCATTCAGATTCAAAGTTATAAATACTATTTGTGAATTTTCCTCCATCTTATTTTAACTATTTTCTTTCTCAGCTTCTCCTTTTTCCCTAACCCTGTTATCTTATCTTCTTCCCCCACCCCCACTTCACCCACACCTCCAGAAGTCCCCTATTCCCTCCCTCTACTTTCCAATCTCAATCCATACCTCCCCAAAAGTCTCCCCCATGCTCTCCTCCTACCCTTGTAAATTCTAATCCACATACCCCCTCTAAATGTCTCTCCACCACCATATCCCCAGTTTTCCCCACCTTTCCCCACCTTTCTACATGTTCAGAAAATGTCAACACCCTTCTAGAGGTACACATTGTTTCCTCTTCAATCCAGATGAAGGTTTCAACATTACCAGTCATCCACCCCATCTGGTTCCTCTGTATTAGTTCTTTCCTTTCACACCCAATTTTTATAATATAATTGTTCTCTTACTTTTCCTACCCAGTTTTAGTTTTTAGAATCACCCCATCATACACAACTCAGCCAAAATCTTTGTTTCAAACTACCTCAGTAATTATGACAGTTTTAAGAATACTCATTATATATAATATGTATATAGTATATGTATATGTATATCCATGCATATATACATGTATATCATATGTATATATATATATGTATGTATTTATGTATGTAACAGTTTGACCCTAATGAGTGCTTTATAGTTAGTATTTAATGTTTTCCTTATATTTCTTCTGGATCTTTTATACAGAATTTTCCAATGAGTTTTGGTCTCAAACGTGTAATAACTGAAAGCCTTTCAGTTCATCAAATTTCCATTTTTTTCCATTCAGGTTACACTCAGTTTTGCTGAATAAATTATTCTTGGACACAACTCCAGATCTTCAGCTAATCTTTTTAAAAATAAAAATTTATTGATTTTTTTTTTATCTTATATGGTCTAGATTTCCCCTTGCATCTTACTTCCAAAGTCTACTTCCTGTCCTCTCCCAGAAATCCATCCAATAAAGCAAAGAATATCCCTTAAGAAAGAAGACAGAAAGAAGAGGGAAAAAAATGAGCAAAACTAATTCATACTTTTTAAAAAATGTTGTTTTATGCAGTGTTCCACATCCATGGACCTCCTACCTCTGCAATAGAATCTTGTCTCCTTTGGGCGCCATGCATGCATGCTTGTTCTTTGTAATTTTGCAGGATTAACTTTAACTTATTTTTTGTTTGTTCTTTCCATTTACATTGTTGCAGTGATCGTGTATTGTTTCCTTGGCACTAACTAGCTCACCCTGCATCAGTTCAGATAAATCCTTCCATGCTTCTCTGTATTTGTCACATTCATATTTTCTTAAACAAAGTAACATTCCATTCCATCCATGTATCATGGATTCTTTAGCAATTATCCAATTGATAGATGTCTACTTTATTTCTAATTCTTCAGTATCATAAAAAGTATTGCTACAAATATTTTGGTGTATATAGGGATTTTCTTTATATCAATATCTTTCTTGGGTTATAAACACAACAACGTAATCTCTGGGTCAAAGGGTATGGGCATTTTTAATTGCTTTACTTGCATAATTCCAGACTGCCTTCTAAAATGGTCCTATTTCTTTACAGCTTCGCTGAAAGTGCAATATATAGTCTGTCCATCTTCCTACAAACCCATTCAACAGTCATTATTCCATCATCTTTGCCAAAGTTCTGGATGTGAAGTGGAACCTTGGAGTTGTTTTAACTTGCATTTTCTTATTATTAGTTAGAGGCAGCTTTCTCTCCCCACAGTAGAAATTCTGAGTACTCACTGGGGCTTTTTCAATGAGTACTCACTGGGGCTGGAGAAGTCACATGGGTCAAGGCTAATCAAAAAAATTGAGTGGGAGTGGCAGTCAGTGCCACAAACCTGTGCCTCTGGGGATTTGGGGTATTGATTGTCTTTCTTCTGGAACTCACCTTCAGTTCTGTCAAAGATATTTGAAAGGCAATTAGATGATAGCGGTTTGAGTGCTAGGTTTGGAATCAGCAAGACCTGAGTGTGAATCATGCCTCAGATGCTTACTAGCTGTATGAAGTTGGCAAATCACTTAATCCCTCAGTATTAGCTTATTTGGAAAACTGGGATAAGAGTGGCACCCAACTCAGGCAGTTACTAGTTGTGGGATCCTTTGTAAATCACATTCTCAGTTTCTTCACCTGCAAAATTGGGATAATAAGTTTCTATTTCATAATTTTTACAATGATCAAATGAAGTAACATGGCAAGTGTCTTGTGAATCTTAAAGCACTATGTAAGTTGTTATTATTTTTAAAATACAGGGAATCTTTTTTGTGGGTTTTCATTGGGCCTCTCGCTGAATAAGAAACTTAATTTTCTTGAGGATGAGGCATGAATTTTTCCATCCCTTTCTGTTTACTACTTTGAGTAAATTTAAAAATAAAATTTAAAAATATACATATAAACTTTTTAAAAAGTAATAGAAGTTAAATATAAGATCTAAGATTCTCTCTGGTGCAAATGAATTTCTAATGAATGTTATTAGACAACTGGGTGCCTCTGGGGTGACCATCTACCTGAAGCTGGAAAGTGGAGCTATTCAGTCAGCCTGGCATCCTACAGAGCCACACAGCAAAGGCCTGTAAGGCTGGAATTCTGCAGTTGCTGTACTATTCAGAGACTTATTTTTAGAATTGCTGATTCAAAGCTGGAGAGCACAATCTGTGTTTAACGAGAAGTAGATTTAGAAGATCAAGAAAACAGATGTGAAAGCTTTGTAGTTTCCAGTTGACTCCAATAAAAGTCCTCCCAAAGATGATTAGGCATCTGGTGGCATATCCAAAGGATTAGTTTTCTACAGACAACTTTGTGAAAACAAAACTGATTTCCTCCTAACTTGTAAGATGGGATGGAAAACTGAAATTTTAGCAAGTCTCTCCACTCCCTGTCTCTCAGTCTCACTTTACCAACTGCCAGAAATGTACATGGTAAGTTGCTAGAAAGGTAAAGATCCCAAGACTCAGAAGCTTTTTTGGAAGATGCTGCCCAAGAGATGCAATAGAACTACTATAACTTCCTAATATATTTCAGTTGCCATCCTCTTTGACCTTTTGTTCTTTCGTCATTTTTCAGTGGTGTCCAACTCCTTGTTGATGCCATTTTGGGGTTTTCTTGGCAGAGATCCTAGAGTTGTTTGCCACTTCCTTCTCCAGTTCATTTTACAGATAAGAAACTGAGGCAAACAGCATTAAGTGACTTGCCTAGGGTCACACAGCTAGTTAAATGTTTAAGGTCACATTTGAACTCAAGTCTTCCTGACTTCAGGCCTGGTGCTCTATCTACTCTGCCAGTTAGCTGCCCCTCACTCACCTAATGATTCTTAATCTCTATGTTTTCCTCTGGAAATTACTTTATACTGCATCACTTTATATATACTTATCATTTATTCATCTGTGTGCATGTTGTATTGCTCTAGTAGAATGGAAGCAGGGACTATTTTACTTTTGTCTTTGTATATCCAGTACTTAGCTTTTAGTAGGTATTGGGTAATTTTTTTATTGAATTATAAGCAAATTCTTTGAGAAGGAAAGAAGCAAGGAGATAGCCCAGAAAGGGAAAGAAATGGTATATGCCCAATATGCTGAATAATGGGTACTTAAATTTTGTGGTAAAAGCAGGCTGGTAGAAACTAGATTTAGACCAGTAGTTATAGTATATTATAATAAATAAAAAGGGATAATCCTTGGATATTAAAGATTATATCATAAAAGGATTCCAGATAAAATCTTTTTTCATAATTTGTGTGTGAATTCTTAAGCAAATAAAAGATAGAGACCATTATAAAATATAAAACATAATTTTGATTACATGAAATTGAGAAGGCAAGATAAAGCATAACCACTATAAATATGAAGTAATGCAAAACATTTTTCATATTGATCATGTTATAAAGAAAAATAAATCAAGGAAATTAAGAGAAAAAATATGCTTCAATATACACTCAGAGTTCATCAGTTCTCTGTCTGGAGGTGGGAAGCATTTTTCATCGTGAGTCCTCACTATAGTGACCAGAGTTGCTAAGTTTTTCACAGTTGATTATCATTTTAATATTGCTGTTACTGTTTTCTCCTAGTTCTGCTCACTTTCCTTAGCAGCACTTCATATTAATCTTCCTAGGTTTCTCTAAAACCAACCCCATTACCCTTCCTTACAGCACCATAGTATTCCATCATAATCATATACCATAACTTGTTCAGCCATTCCCCAAGTCTTGGAATTCCTGTATCATTGAAAATTGCAGTCATGATGTTTGCTTGTCTTCCAGATCATTTTCTGGTCAACCCCAAATGAAATTACAATATTTTGTAAAAGCACTTACCAAAATGCTTATTGCTTTCCTTTTCTTTGCCCTACCTACACACCACTTCTATGGTCAAAGGATACAAATATGTACTTCCAAACTTCAATGAAGAATTCCAGACTATTAGCAACAATATGAAAGAATGATCCAAATTTAAAAAAATAATAATAGAAACGCAAATTAAAACAACACCAAGATTTCACCTCATCTCTAGAAAACTGGCAATAGTAACCAAAAAAACCCCCAAAAACCAAAACCCCAAACCCAGAAATAGTCATATACAGGGGGTCTGGGTCTGTAGAGACAGGCACACCAATGCATTGCTGGTAGAGCTATGAATTGATCCCACTGCTAGATGTATATCTTAAAGAGATCAATGACCAAAGTAAAGGCCTCATAGATACTGAAATATTTATTACAGCACTTCTTATAGTAGCAAAAAATTTTAAAGAAAGTATATATGCTCATTGATTAGAGAATGGTTATATCAGTTGTAACACAAGACTATAAAGGAATATTGCCATGTTAAAAGAAATGATGAATAAGATTAATTCAGAGAAACACAAGAAGATTTATATGAACTGAAGCAAAGTAAATTAAGTAAGGCCAGAAAAACACTATATACAATGACTACAATGTAAATAGAAAGAACAGCAATGAAATGTTAAAAAAGCGATATTTAGTAAAAAGGTTTTTCCCAGTTGACCACTTCCTTTTGCTAGTGAGATAGATAGCTAGGTACGGCATTTATTAAGCTCTATATGCCAGGCACTTAGTAAGTAGCAGGGATACAAAAACAAACAAAAAAAACCCAAGATGGTTCCTACTCTCAAGGAGCTTACATCCTAATGAAAAAAATTATGAAGGGAGGGAAGAAAAGGCAGGTGGCAGGTAGCATATAGGTGAGTGATTTTTTTTTTTTGGTGAGGCAGTTCAGTTATTTCAACAGGTTAGTTCATCATGCCTTTCTTTGGGCTTAGAGCCTCACCTAGTCAAGAGCCACTCCTCTTATTCTGCTGCTGTTTTCTTCCTTGATTATAGACTATAATTATAAGGTGTTAACTACCCCACTCTTCTGTGCCTCACAGAAAATTATATAAATAATTATCTTGTAATCAAAAGAGTCATCACTGCCTGTTCCAGGTAACCCTATCTTGTCAGCATGCCTACAATAATTCTGGCTCTATTATCTTTTCATATTGCCAACTAAGATAAAGAACAAGGCCCAGGGTGCACCATGGTGCAAAGCTCATTCTCTCTTAATGATGTTTTCAATTCTATTTAAGAAACATTTATAAAGTACCCAGTACAAACAAAGTGCTATAATAAATGAAATAAAAGCAAATTTACAAAGGGTGGGCTTGCATGTGTGTTGTAACCTCCATGCATCTGTAGAAAGAAAACATTTTAACTTTTTAACATTTTGAACTTAACCAACACTAAATAGGATGAGAATTTCCATAGAGAAAGAGATGGTTCATGAAGTTGTGAATCTGCATTATAAACAGCTTGTTTTCATTTTTAAGTGTACAATAAATTTAACAAATTACTTTCAAAGCTCCCAATTTTCTTCCCATCTAATTTCCAAAAAGAAAGAAAGAAAGGAGGGAAGGAAGGAAGAAAGGAAGGAAAGAAGAAAAAGAAAAGGGGAAGAAAAGGAAGGAAAGAAGAACCTCTATATCAGATAGGTATAGTCAAGCAAAAGAAATCCCTACAATGGCCATGTCGGAAAACATATTTTCCATTCTGCACCTTGAGTTTGTCATCTTTCAGAAGTATATTTCATTGCAAGAGTTAGGTCATGCACTTCATTACAAGTATTTTGGAATCATGGTTGGTCATTGATCAGTCTTTCAAAGTAGTATTCCTTTACAATGTTATTACATACACTATTCTCTAGGTTCTGCTCACTTTACTCTGCATCAGTTCAAACTTCTTCCCAGGTTTGGCTGAATTATTTCTTATGGCACTATAATATTCTATTACATTCATATATCTTAATTTGTCCAGCCATTCCCCAATTTATGGGTAATCTTTTTTTTCTGATTCTTTTGCCATTACCAAAGGAATGTCTATGAATATTTCTGATTATATAGTTCCTTTCTTTTCTTCCTTTGATCTCTCTGAATATAGGTGTGATTGTAGAATTTCTAGTTCAAAGGATATGCAGTTTGGTGATTTTTAAGATATTGTTCCAGATTGCTTTTCCAAATCAATAGAGCAACTCACAGCTCCACCAACAGTGGAGTAGTGTGCCTGTCTTCCCTCAATCCTTCCAATAACGAAGGAAACTGAAGATCTTTAAGCTGAGTAACCATTCATGAGGAATGACATGAAGAAAATTCTTGGTCAATTATCGAAGGGTTTCTAAGGTTCCTCCCAGTTCCTATGTTTTGTTTTGTTTTGTTTTTCAACTCTGGAATTTTGTAATGAATGAATCTGAAAATGCTAGGGCTTCCCCCACCTATCCAAGACAATGAAACAGAAAATGGAATGGCATCTATAATGACATAAGACAATTATAACCTTAGCTCCCCAATATGGTAACTGTGAAGTCAGAGTGAAACCTTTCAGGTTGCATACCCCTCAATCCACCCAACTTCATCAGGAGAAGAATATAAAGATATGTCATGGGTGTTAACCCTCCAGTTTTAAGTGTGACTTAGGGAATACTTCTGGGCAGGTTGGGTAAGTGTAGCATGTACTACCAGAAAGATAACTGTTCTGTGGGTACAAAGCAAGCTTCATTTACTAAATAAACTTTTGACTAGTGATATCAATCTCATAGCATTATAAGGATTAAGAAATATCCTCAAGTGAGAAGGGGGCAGGGGAGAGATGGAGAAGCAGTTACAGGAACTTATTTTAATGTTCTATAAATGCTAAGTATCTGGCATACTTGGGACTTTTATCTGTTTTTAGGACAGAAGAGTTTATTCAGTTTCTGTAACTTAAGAATCTAAGGCTTGTCTTTGTTCATTGTCTGACTCTAGCAGGACCAGCCAGTCACTGAACATCTCTCCACTTCCTTTTCAGGGGGAGTCAGCTGGCAGACAACTGTCCACAAAGCAAGTAAACTATCTTATTAGTCTCAGAGGAGTCAGGTGATCTGACATCTTAACATGGCTTTCAAGAAAATATTTATTAGTTTTTTTCCTCCTAAAACTCAAGCCACTGTGGATAGAGAGAAAAGTCCAGCTTCAGGTTCACTGAGTTGTAGAACAATGCAGCTTTCATCTCACTTGAGCATATTTAATTTTTATGAAATAAGCAAAAAAAAAAAAAAGAAATAGATGAAAATTGAATAGAGAAGGGTGGATTATCAGCCAAGGGACAAAAAGCATTACAGGTTCACAACCACTCCATCTTTCAACTTTTCACATATTTCAGTCTCTCCTCTGTCACTTTCTTTTGACTCTTGTGACATCTACCTTTATCTCCTAGGCCCCCGGTGGCATCTTCTTCCACCCAATTTCCTACTGTCTTCTCTTCCAAGTTCCTTTTCCAAATAAACTAAAATATTATGTGAAATTGATGAATCTCTTCATCCATCTCTGTCCAATGGAATCTACAGCACTTTCCTCATTTGTAAAATGAAGGAAGTGGTCAGAATAAGTGACACCTAAGGTTTCTCCAGCTGTGAATCTGTTATCCTATAATGTATGGAACTCTTGATAACAGGCTCACAATCTCGTTCCCCCCAGTGTCTGCCTCCTCTAATCTCCCAGGTCATCAGTCTCCTCAAATCCTATTACTTCAGTCTCCAGTCCACTTCAACTACATAAAGAAGTTGTCACATACTAGAAACTTTCACTCTTTCAAAGAATTTGTTGTAGGTATCAGAATTCCTAGTTTTGGCTCTGGTACCATGCTTCCTTTCTACGATGTGCTGTTTTGACCCTAACCCCACCACGGAGTAGATCTCACAACTACTACCTTCCATGATAATACCTCCCACCCTCATATTCCCTCATGATAGCCAGCATCCGATGGAAAGTTGAACAGCAGTAGCAGTGCTTGGTAGCTGACCATTGCCCTGTCTCCCTCTCTCTGGAGCTCCTAAGAAGTCAGTCTTCACCAAAGTAACAAACTTGGCAAGAGAAGAATTAAGATTTGCCCTTCTGCTCTTGGGGGTCAAGATTGCCAGGTCTTTCCAGGCCGTGACACAAGGCTATTCTTAACAAGTGGGGTTGCAACAGAGGTTACTGGTCAAGCTGCATGTAACCTCTGGGTGCACATCAATAATGTCCTGGAATACTTGCCATTTTGATTACAACTGACTTCCTCAAGCATCTTCAAGTCCTTAACTCTAATACACAAAATGGCAGAGAGACAAGAAACATGGCTAGTTTGCAATTTGCATCATTGGAAGGAAGACCCACATTAACGAGATCATAGGTTAACTTTGATAATATATACAATTTTCTCCTCAGAGGGTATTTTTGAAGATTAAATTTAATGACAGATATAAATTTTGTGCTCTATGTACCAACTATTATGATTTACTGAGTCTGGCTTGGGTACATAAGCATTCATTACTTAAAGAGATCATTCAAAACCAGATGATCTCAGGACTATGAAAACATTTCCCAAATATTCTGAACCATCTAGATATCATATACAAAAATATCCTGCTTATTTGGGCTGCACTCCATTTTTTTCTCCTCCATAAAGCCTTCTTGGGACATTCTTACTTTCAATAATCTCTTTCTTATCTGAACTTGTAAAATGTATTGCTCATCTCTCTCCTCTGGCAATCAATCTTTTTGAGAGGTTATAAACATTCATTAATTTTGCAAAATAATTTACCCATATTATAGATAAATGATTATTCACATTTGTACATGACCATTTTAAACAGCTCCAGATAAACACTACATACATCTTACAACATATTAAACAGCATTCAAGTTACTGGGTAACAAAGAGCACATACAGCAGAAACTTCAAGTGCTTTCCCCATTGTCTGTTTTACAGCTCAAGTAAAGTTTTGTCTTATAAGTGACAAATTAAATTACATTAATGAAGTAAAAAAAAATAAGAGGATTGTTTTGCAAGACAAGTCAATTTGCACTTAATTTCCATAACCATCTTCAATTAAGGAAAAATGTGATCTTAAGAAAAACAGTCTGAGCCATTTTGTTTACAGCACTTCAGAAATACCATTAATAAATTAAAATGAACTAATTTTTATTTTACGAATTTTATCACAAAGAAGAGAATATGTATGGTGGACTCACTGCCTCAGAGGAGGAGGGAAGAAAAGCAAAATTTGGGTATAAACCCTATAAAAATGCACTGAGCAGAGCTGACCCTACACCTGTGTTCCCCACTCCCCCAACTTTGGGGGGATCTTACAGCTTGCTTTCAAAAACATTCCCTATCAGAACAACAACTGGGAAAGAACCTGAATGCATGACATGCAACCATTTCCATTTCATGCTTAGTTTCAAACCTGTTTTACATGTTGAAAAGGAAAACCAATATAGATTTTCTCTATACACACAAAGACATGCCTCCTGGGAGGTTCACCCAGTCATGGCATGGATGTCCTGCATACACCCTAAGGCTGTTGTTTAAAATTAAAGTAAAGACAGTTTGGGAAATTCCACACATTTTTGCACAAATTGTGATCTTAGTTGAAGAAATAAAAACAACAACAAAGACTTCCTTGCTTGCCCCAAGTCAAAGCAAGTGGGAAGTTAAGTATTAGAGAAAAAACTCATGTGGGGAAGGACATCTGCAGCACCATCCACAATGCTGAGTCTCAGTTTGTCCATCTTTTCCAGACACCTCCTCATTCCCAAAATACTGTCAGAGAGAGATCAACTGAAAAAAATTCTTTGGAATCTGTTCCTGATTTTTATTCAATGATATCCTTGGAAGGCTTGTCCAGAAATACCCATGTCAAAACCTCCAGTCTGTCCTTTTACAAGTTTTCAAATTGGAGATGCTGCTGCCATGTTTGTTTCTGCTGGACTACGTCTGATGTCAACAGATTTATAAAGGGAGAGACACAATTTGCAGTCCAATCCACTGTCCACCTTCTGTTCATAGCTCAGTTATCTACATCTTCACATTGTTCTACTGATAGATGCTAGAATTCTCTCAACTTTCATCCAAACACTCAATACTGAACCACATAAAACATAACAGGTGTGACATCAAAGGCTTATTTCAGAAACTAATCCCAAGCTTGTTTTTTTTTTTTTTGCAATTTCTGGTCATTAATCTTTAACTGCTTTGTGAAAACCCTGCATTGTCTTGATTTACCTTATACCATATTTCCTCAAGTAGATGATAAAGATAGGTGGCGATCAGTGACTAGGGATTAGGATTAGAGTTGGAAAGGGAATCTATTCCAGACATGGGGGTTAGCTTATTCAAAAGCAAAGTGACTGGAAATGAAATTCAAGAAATTCTTATTAAATGCCTACTATGTACAAGATACGTATTGGACGCTAGATCCTGCCTATCAATGAGTTATCAAGATACAGAAATGAATCACCTTCAGCAGATTACTCATTAACTGCGGCATTCGGCTTGGGGTTGCTAGGTAGCTCACTGGTCCTGGAGTCAGGAAGGCCTGAGTTCAAATCCGACCTCAAACACTTAGTAGCTGTCACTTAACTCTGTTTGCCTGAGTTTCCTCATCTGTAAAAGGAACAAGAGAAGGAAATGGCAAACCAACAAGACGAAGCTAATTATATAATGTGAAGACCAGGATAAAGTGTTTAAATGTGGCTGGAGATGTGCTAATAATTTCTACCAATGGAGGTTCCCTTAACCGTATTCTTTTGGTTGATGTGTGGAGCTAGGTATATATTGTGTTAGCCTTATCATGCATATTTGTTTTCCCGCTGCTGGGATTGAGCATTGTTCAGAAAGTGCCACAAGATGTCAGCTTTGTATAAAATATTTCACATGGATAGAGACTGAAAAATTAAGTCAATGAATTGAACATTTGATTCCAATCTGGTTAAAAATCGTATTCCACAGTTGCATATAACATTAAAGTTTCCAGTATGCGTGACGCATGGCAATCCTGTTTGAAATAAATAAATATGATTGTCTCCATTTTCTGTGCAGAGATTAAGATTCAAAGAAAACAAGTAACGCTCATGATCACATGGCTAGTACTAGAACATGGCCCAGAACTAGGTCTTTCGACTCTAGATACAGTCTATTATTCTATAGACTGTTTAACAGCAAACTTCCTGTTTCCTGTTATTCCTAAATTTCTGCAAAATTAAGGGCTGGGGGAGAGAAGAGACCTTCTGGAAATGTTTGCTGTACAGAGACCACCTTGGTTCTGTCCATGACAATTTATTTTATTACTTCTTTGAACTATGGTTATTTTCATTTCTAAAGCAATTTTTCCAGGTCTATGCAAAGCCCATCTTTTATCACTGGAGAGTGAAGCTTCTGCTCCCACACCACAAACATTCTATCTTCCTAACTACATGGATGTCTCTCTTGTCATCTGGTAATATCATCTGTTTTTATTCCTGGGAGTTCTCTAAGCAGTAGTCTTTGAGGATGAGCTGTTAGTGGTAACAATATACTTTTGGCTTGTGCCAGGGTTATAGAGACAATGTCTGTGCTCTTTAGGACTATTCAATGCTTTCTTGCTTTTCTATTAAAGCTGATTATACTACATTTTCAAAGCCTTGACCACTCAGCAAGGCCAACAACACTTAAGAGTTTATGGAGATTGTTTCATGACTAAAAATCACTTTTTTCTTGGCCCTCAAAAAAACCGGCTAGATTCCTAGGGAACAGAAATCTGATGAGAAATGAGAAAGCAGAATAAATAATATTTTCCTCTAAATGACTGTGGAATAAACTTTCTCATCCCTCCACAAGGCCAAGGCGACACATGGATTAGCTCCTAAAAGGTAATGTTTTAAATGTCCCATACATAAGTTGTTTTCCTTGAGAGTAGATACTGGACATATGCTATAACTTGTGCTGGTTTGACAGTTATTGACATAATTTTCCAAACATTTTTTAATTTTTCCAGATGATGGTAATTACTGGAATTATAGTTCAGAGGTAAAAGGTGCATTCACATATGCTAATGTCTAAAGATTCTTATTTCTATGGAAAGTGGCTTGCCTGTAACAATACAGATGCCCTGCTTTTCCACCAACTATTTATCCCTTTTTACAATTTTCCCAATGGTACTATTCATACATATGAATCATGGAACACCATGATCTCAACAAAATCCAAACTGTAGTTGACCCAAGGGCAATGGGAAGCTGTAAAATGGATGAATGCACAGAAATGGTGGGAAAGACTTCACTGAAAGCTTTTTTGGAAATAGAGATAGGCAAGTCATGTAGCAAGAGTGATTAAGGACTTATAGAAGGCTAGGAATGAGTATCCCACAGGAGAGATGGCATAAGTCTTGATCTATATCAGTTGCAAAACTTGAAGGTGGATAAAGAAGAGAAGGACAGAGAGAGAGGTAGGAAGGAGGGAGAGGGACAAGGACAGGGAGAGAGGCTAGAGAAGAGAGAGAGAGAAATGGTTGTTATGTCAGCGGAGATAATATAAAACCATATATGTATATATCACATATAATATGGTATCACATACATGTCAGCTGATCCTCCCAAAAACCTATATAACATTATATTTCTGTGTATCTTTATATTCTATATTATGTATATATACATACATATTTCAGTTTGTCCAACAACTATATCTCTATCTATATATCTCTCTCGCCCTTCAAGTTCTGCAAAGTGCTTTACCTATATTGTCTCAGTTGATCCTCCCAACAACCCAGTGAAGTAGGTACTACTGGCATTATTATCAGAAATTAACAATTCAGGAAACTGAGGCTCAAAGAGGTTGTGGTCACAACCAGCAAGTGGATACATAAATATGTCAAGGCCACAAGGCTAGCAAGTACCTAAGGCTGAATTTTTTAAGTTAATATTTAATTTTAATAATATTTCTAATTTCTAAATAGTAATTCATGAAGATAAAAACCCTTAGATGTTTATACATGGTGTGAACACATGCTTTAATTATTCAGTAGAGGGAGAGTCACAGTTAACAAAGCAAAAAAAAAATCCTTGTTATAAATTACACAAGCATATAAAAATACTTCTCTGAATACATAGATTAAGACATTAAACTAACCTGCCAACAACCATGCATTATAATTCAGATGCTAAATGTGAGTTTCAACCAACTGACCATTCATAGTTTTGGGAAGGAAATCAATTTAGAGCAAATCTACATTAGATCAATAATTCGCCTCTGGGTCACCAAGTCCTTCTGTTTGAATCTGAAATTAAACTCAGGTCTTCCTGATTCCAGGTCTAGAGTTCTTTCTATCTTAAGAACATCTACTTTAGAGCTTTGGGGATCTCTCATGCATTTAACTGAAGAATGTCAAGAATATAAGATTTGTTTCTTTTACTTGTTTATTAAACATAATACTAATAAGTTGACTGAACATGGCAAAATGCAGCCTTAAAATCTGTACTCTATCAAGGCATGCATACATGCATAACATAAGCATATATTAAGACCTTCCAAGATTTTTTGTTAGATCTATCCTCAGAGATTGCTTTGTTCAAGTCTTCTGAGTATCAATAACAAACCAGGGGAAAATTAGGGAGTTGTATCTTTGCTAGAAAGACATTTTGCATAGAGTCTAAATGGAAAAGGGATTCCTTATATATGATCAAGTAATCAAATCAATCAGCAAACATTTCTTAAGTACCTCCTATTCACCTTCACTGTGTTAGGTGCTAGAGATACAAGGACAAACAAGGAAAACACTTTATTCACCATTCTAATGTGACTGGGGGTGGGATGGGGATAAAGTAAATATAAAATATATACAGCATCAATATAAAGTGATATGCTGACTTTAATATACACCAAGTCAATACAAGGTAGTCTGGAAGGGAGACCTGTTGTCAGTTGGAAGGATCAGGTAAGTATAACAAAGATGGCACCCAAGCTATATTTTAAAGGAAGAGAGGGAATCTTTGATGAGGTAGACTTAAGGCAGGGTGGGGTGAGGGTGACATTTCAGGCATGAGGGAGAATTTCTGTGTATAGTATTTTCAATCTTTCACTGTGTAACATGGGTTATATGGATGTGATAAAGGTCTAGCTCATGTGTAGACCTCATCAGTTAGCAAGTATGATATCATCCCTATGGGGGACCCTAGGGAGAATTGTGAGATGTGGATATTCTGCAGCTGGCTCTAGTTGGCCTCCTGCATGACTGTGCTTCAGTTGTTTTTCAGTCATGTCCAACTCTTCGTAATCCCATTTGGAGTCTTCTTGGCAAAGACTGGAGGAGTGGTTTTCCATTTCTCTCCAGCTCATTTTACAGATGAGGGAACTGAAGCAAACACGGTTCAGTGGCTTGCCCAGGGTCACACAGTCACTAAATGTCTGAGACCAGATTGGAACTCACCAAGATGAGTTTTCCTGACTGCCAGCTGGGCACTCTCTCCACTTAGGAGAATTCTTTCTCCATTAGTTGTGTAGCCAGAAGGGACAGCCATCTCAGAAGGGCCTGAGTCAGCACCAGCTACAGCTTTTGGCTAAAATGGCATCTGCAGGTGAGGCCACCCTTTCTTTAACACCTTCCTGAGACAGAACTGTCAAGGATCCTTCCCCTCCCAAGGCCATGGAAAAAGGAGCCTCATTTCTTGGCTTTTTCATTCAATCTTTTCTGTTGTAGTTGCAGGGAGCGGAGTCGCTGATCTGGGCTGGAAATTTGAGTAATAGGGATCCAAGAATCTGGGCCATGTTTTATAGCTAAACTATAAACCTAATCCTGGCTCCCCAATATATCAAATTGGTATAGGAGGTGTTGTGGAAAATGTTTGTGCTTTTTTCCAGCTCCTTGAAATAGTTCATTTTGTCTCTAAATCCCTAGTGCCCAGCATATAATAAGAAATTAATGAATTCTTGTTGATTAATAAATACAATGAGAATAACATAATGACATTGAATAATATTAATACAATGAGAATAACATGACATTGAATCATAGCTAATCACTACTAACATTTATGCAGTGCTTACTATTTGCTAGGCAGTGGGCTAAGCATCTTGGAGTTATTACCTCATCTGCTTCTCACAGTAACCCTGAGGGACAAGAAGCTACGAGGAAACAGGCAAGCAGTGGTTAAGTGACTTGTGCAAGGTCACATATCTACTAATGATCTGAAGTTAGATTTGGATTTGGGTCTTGCTGACTTCAGGACCAGAACTCTCTCCACTGTGCTACCGAGCTACCCTTGTGGCAAGTTATCCTGCCCTTGTCCCTCCTTCTACGTTTCCTGCAGATCTTTAGAATTAATGAAGGTGGGAACTCGGACTAGAGGGCAGGGGCAGATTTCACTCCCTTTAGATTTCTCGTACAATGTTTTGTTCTGGCCCATTCTTTTTCTGGCATGGTAGGGATCTGGTTCAAAGATACTGCTAACGATTCTATCCTACGTTTGAGTCAGAACTGGAGGTAGGAGCCTCAGCTTGGATTAAGATGTCTATTTCCACTATAAAACGTAATTGCTTACATTCCAAATCTCAATGGCTTCTTTTCTATAGCCTAATCTTGTCAGTTTAATTTCCATGATGAAATCTGCTATGACTTTTAACTTTTCAAACTGGCTTATACTTTGGCTATATCATATTCTTGGTTACTGAAAAAAGCATAATGTCAGTGCTCTTGAAAGGACAAGATCCCATTTTCCAAATTAAAATGGAAATGTGATCTCATCTTCAGTGATCCAGACTGCAACCCATCTATTCTTATTTATACTTTGGGATACTTGCTATGACCTCCCACAAATTCACCAGAGGGTATCCACCCAATGTGCTAGAGGCCTTCCTGCTGTAATGTTGTGTGACAAAGCCTTTTCACAGGTGTTGAGTTGTCAGGTTTGCAGGCTGTTAAGTAACAGAAACAATGAGATATAAATGTGTGATACTTTTAGGCATCCAGCAGCCATGTCTGTGCATTTTCATGGATGGAGAGACCAAGAGAGGAAAAAACTAAGGAATCCCCAAAGTTACTTGGTAAATATTGGGTTAATGACCATTGTTGGGTTCATTGTCCAGTCTGCAAATGTAAGTATTTAAAAAATATGTTGGATAGTCATATCTGGATGACCAGGAAGAGCTATGGGGGGGATGCTAAAGTCCAAAAACATTAACTTTACTCAGAAAGAGCCTGGCTATTAGGGCTAAGAATCTTGGCTCAAAATCAAGACTGTGAAGGACCAGAAGTAGGGAAGATTGGGCTGGCAATCAAATAAAGAGGAATCTCTGCTCTTTGTGGATTAGAAAACCATACTTTAGATAAGGATTTTAGCTGAGCCAGAAGCTAGAGGTTATGGTAAATTGTGAGCTCCTTGATTCAGAATTGTGCTGACATACTCATGACTGACGTAGGCGCTGTGAATATCATGTTGGCGCTCCAGCATGGCAGCATCATCTAGAGGATACTCTTGGGACCAAAGATGGCAGGAAGAGTACAATGATATTAGTAGTCTTGTAGCATTGGAGGCTGTCACTTTCTCCTATTATCATAAGGAAATCAATGATGACTGTCATATCTCACAAGCATCCATGATGTTTTTCCAATCATACATCTCTCTGACAATATTCTTCAATTCTAGTGTTTGAGGTTCCTTATTTGTTATAGATTAGAATCTGCTTACACCCAACATGTGTCTCTCCACTGCCTTCTGTGTGATGCCCATTTTCAATTCTTTAGAGACAACAATGTTCCATTTCTCAAAGTTGGAAGAATACTGATTTTTTTTAAAGGTAGGCCTTTGTTTCTAGACGAGGTTTAGGGTTATTGAGGGAACTTTGCATTTTGCTAAATATAATGCAGCTTACTCTTTTATTTGATTCTGAGCCCAAAGTATAGCGTTGGCTCAATATTGACAGGAGTGGTTCTTAAAGGATATGCTGCAAATTTTTGGATGTTATATTATTACAAATAAAAAACAATTTGTAAGTAATATTTTTAATGTATTCTTTGTTATTCAGTCATGTCCAACTCTTTGTGATCTCAGTTGGAGTTTTCTTGGCAAGGTTATGGGAGCAGTTTGCTTCTCCAGTTCTTTTTACATATGAGGAAACTGAGGCAAACAGGGGGAAGTGACTTGCTCAGGGTCACACAGCTAGTAAGTGTCTGAGGCTGAATTTGAACTCATGAACGTGAGTATCCATGATTCCAAGTCCAGTGCTCCAACCATTGCACCACCTAGCTGCCCCAATTCAAAGTTCTACTTAACCAGAATATGTGGTATGGTGAATACAACAGTCACAAACTAAATAAAATTTACCTTCTACAAATAAGCTCTAATCTCAAAACGTCAGACCCTAAATTTGCAGAGAACTCAACAAAAATACTTGTATTTACTAAAAGGAAAATATCCATATGTAACTCTTCTGATTCTCTTGTATTGTTGCCAAATTATGTATTCATTGTGCCATAATACTTCATAGCAAAGAATACTGCACCACTACCAAAATGTTTGAGAACAGCATCCTTCTCTACAGGCTGCCCAATCATCCACATCTGGGCAATGATATTCTTCTCTCAGTTGGTTTTTCCTTGTGGAAATTATTGAGTGGTTACAGATTTATTTCCTGCATCAAGCTCTGGGTCCAGGGCTTTATTATCCACTCCAGAAAGGAGCATCATCCACAGAGAAAGAATCTTCATCCCAGGCTTCACATCACATCGCCTCCATCATAGTGGAAAACGCCTTTGCCCAGCGCATACTTCAATGATTCTGAGGTGTTGATGGGGTATCAGCACTGCTGAAAGAAAATCTTCCAAATTTATTAGCTGGGATTTCCTTTTAATAGTGAGCTAGCTAGACTGGTTTTAAATTGGGTATATTTTTAAAAATTGTGTAACAACATCTTTAAACTGAAAGCATAAAATTACAGTTGTTATATCTAAGCCCTCAGCTTCATATATTTCATTTTCTTGAGTTCTCTTCTACATTGAAACCATTGCATAAGAAGCCTACAGCCAGACTACCTTTCAGGTGTAACATTTTATCAATTCAAGCTTCTATTCAGAAACCTAGAAAATCCTCTCTCTACACTATAACTTTGTAGGCTTTACACTAATTCCTCCTATGTCATGACGGTGCTGTGGCAGGGATGATCACAGAGATAGGGAGGAGGAAGCCAGAATACAAAGCCAAGGTTAAGTCTAGGAGTTAAAGCTAAAAAATCCAAGGTGTTTCCAAATTTCTGAATAGCAACTTGAATTGATAAAGTGTCAGATCTGAAAGGTGATCTGACTACAGTGGGTCTCATACAAAGATTTCTATCTAGAAGGGAATTAGAAAGAGTCCAAGTCAAGGTCAAGAGGTCAAGATAAAGGCAAGGCAGGAGATTCCAAGCCAGGCACAGTCTAGTCAAACAGTAGAGAGGAGGCACCAGCAACAAGTACAACCTGAATCTGAGAAAACTTGTTTTAGTCAATAAATCTCATGTGGTTCTTGTTGAGACAGAGGCTAAATCTCAGAGCCTGAAAACAGAACTTACTTTAGGAAGATGATAAATAGGTTTTACCCTGTCGTAATAGGTACGGGGCCATGATGTATCAAAAGGAGATTTTCTTTTAAAATAACAACCATAACACAAAAACCATATTGATCTATTTCAAAATCTCACCATGCTTCATAACATGCTTTTCTTCTACAATAAGGAAAGGCTTATTATGTATTCTTCCCCCATAAATTATGAGTCCCTCAACATTTATAAGATGTCTATGGAGCCTCTTTTATGTTCAAATAAAGTTCATAGATGTAGGATTATTTCATGCTGGGGCCTGTGGACTGTATTTTTTATTTTTAACTTATGGAATAAAACAAGCATTTTCATAACATAGTGCAATAAATGACTGTACATGAAGCTGGAAATCTACTATGCACAACTTGCTATCCTTTCAATTATACAACAAAATTATCATGTAATTTTTTTCCTCCTACTCCCTGCCCTAGAGATGGCTACCATTAAACACAAATAGATGTATGTATACACACATATGTATGCACACATGCATGTATATGAACATGTGTATATTTTATATATGTATATATATATGCATATATACGCTATGCATACTTCTATTTATCAGTCTTTCTCTGGATGTAGATAGCATCTTTCTTCATACATCCTTTATAGCTACTTTGGGTATTTATAATAGATAAAATAACTGATTTCCTCAAAGTTGCTCTTAAAACAGTATTTCTGTTACTGTATACAGTGTTCTCTTCTCATTTCACTCTTCATAATTTTATGCATCTTTCCATATTTTTCTAAAATCACTGAACTCATCATTTCTTAGAGCACAGTAGTATTCCATCACAATCATATACCACTTGTTCAGCCATTCCCCAATTGATGGGCATCCCTGCAATTTCTAGTTTTACTTCTTTCTTTTTTTGGCCACCACAGACAGCTGCTATAAACATTTTAGAACAAATGGATTCTTTTTTCCCCCCTAATCATCCTTGAAAATAGACCAATGAATGGTATTGCCAGATCAAAGGGTATAGGTAGTTGAATAACTCTTTTAACATTATTCCAGGTTGCTCTCCAAAATGGTTGGATCATTTCACAATTCCACCAATGATGAATTAATGTCCCAGTTTTTCTGCATGTCCTCTGACATTTGTCACTTTCCCTTTCTATTTTAGCCAATCTGGTAGGTGTAAAATGATATCTCAAGGTTGTTGAATCTGCATTCCTCTAATCAATATGGCCTAAGTACTTTTTAAACTGTACCCAGGATTTGCTAGTTTTTCAAGTTTGAGCCACTCTAATGAAGTTTTCCTACACCATTGGTCTGCTGTAACCACCTTCTCTTTATAAAAACTTCTCTAAGCCAGCCTATAAGCTCTTTCAATACATTCTTTGTATTAGAAGGAACCTGGAAATTCCCATCTGGTTAGTAATAGCAACTCTTTTGATAGAATCCAGTCTTGAAGCATTATACCAACATGTAAGCTACCTTACAGGCAGGACATGCTTCCTCTTTATTTTAGTAATCCCTTCAACTAATACCTTAAAGAAAAATAATGATAGCTAACACGTATATAGAGCTATGTGCCAGGCACTGTGTTAAGTAGATGTTATATAATGCTTTGTAAATTATGTAACACTTTCCTAATGGAGAGGTAGGTAGCATAAATATTTAACATCCTTATGATAATGAAATGGTTCAGTATATTTATATTTGGCATGTTTAAGTGACTTGGTAAAGTGTACACAGTAAGTCAGCAGTCAAGATAGGATTCAACTTTAGGCCTTTTGAGACCAAGTCTACTAATTTTCCCCATATACAAAGAATGTAATCATAGGATTGTAAATGAGCGCTTACCTCGTCTAATTTTACCAATGAGGAAACTGAGACCCAGAGGTCAAGTGAATTGCCTGAGGTCACACTGGTCCTAAGCAGTGGAGCTGGGTTTCCAGTGTTAGTGCTCTGACATCATGACTAGCACCCTTTCCAAATAAACGTGCAAGAAGGGAGTGAAAGTTTTACTTTTACCAAGTACCAACTTATGTGACCTTCACAGAAGCAAGCCTAACCTTACAGGACCAATTTATGTGAATCTTCATTCATTTCTTTGGACAATGATGTATACCCAAGCTTCTTGATATACCCAAGAAGCATTCATTTGCCTAGCCAAACTGTGATATGCTAAATGGTTTATGGCTGAGAATCCTTCCACCAATGTCATCTATTTGCTAGACTGCTTGTTCTAGTCACCAGGTGCTGCTCCTAGGAAGAATTCCAAATGTTGGGGTAACAGCAATATCTCTGCTGCCAAGGGTATGAGGTGGCATAGCAAATAGAGCATTGGGCCTCAAGTCAGGAAGACTCCTCTTTCTGAGGTCAAGTATGACCTCAGATATTGCCTAGTTGTGTGACCCTGGATAAGTCACTTAACCCAGTATGCCTCATCTATAAAATGAACTGAAGGAAATGGCAAATCCCTCCAATATCTTTGCCAAGAAAATCCCAAATGGCGTCACAAAGCCGGACATGACTCAACAACAAAGAGGATCTTATGGTGTACAGCAGGGGGTCAAACTCAAATATCTTTATGAGATATGTGTGTATATGTATGTGTACATACATACACACATATATCCTTACAGACTAAAATACCACAAATTAAATACACCTAATTTTAAAAAATGAAAATATTGTCATTTTATTGTATTTTTTATTGAAGTTTGTAGGGCCATGCTGACCAGGTCACAGGAGTCTGACACCTTGGGTACATTCTAGACAGTTCAGTTCTGAGGCCTCCCAAAATATCTAAGTGATCCTGGAGATATGCTTATCTGCCTAGGAATTATCTTGACAGGAACCTAGAGTAGAACTGACAAATATATCCAGAAAAAAAAAGAGGGAAGTGGAAGAATTGAGGGAATAGGAAAAAGTCCTTTTATTTATTTATTTTTGTATTTCCAGTACATATAGTAAGTGCTTAATAAATATTTACTGGTTTGCTGAAAGGAAGACCAGTTTGAAACTTTATTCTCCTTAATTCCGAGAAAAATATTTTCCAGTCTCTGGAATGAGGAAATTTGATGGCAGGGAGAGCAAGCTACTGGGAAAGGCATCCCAGGGCTGAAACCTAGATGAACAAATGATCACCTAGCAAGTACATATTCATCTTAAATTATTCATCATAGTTTAACATTGGTGATAATAGCTTGAAAATGATTCTATATATAAATATGTAACAATGAGGCACTGAGGTGTTTCCAGGCTACCTTCTTATCAGTCACAGACTTGGAGTCGGAAGACTTGGGTTGGAATCCTACCCCAGACATTCACTACCTGTGTGACTCAAGGCAAAGCACTCAGCCTCTGCCTCAGTTTCTTCATCTGTAAAATGGAGATCATAGCACCTAACTCTCAGGGTTGCTGAGAGGATCAAATGAGATATCATATATAATAACCCACACTTATATTGCATTGAGGCCCTTTCCTCATAATACACCTGTGAGGCTGGCAATGTTATCACCACCATTTTACAGATAAGGAAAGACAGTCAGTAAGATGGGTAGCATTATGAAGCCTTACTACCTGTTATGTACCAGGCACTGAGCTAACAGCAGGGTACACAAGGAAGGGCAAAAAGAGAGTTAAGGGTACCTGATCTCAAGGGCTCACAGTGTAAAGCAAAGAGAGGACCTGAGAGGTGTCCCCCGCCAGTAAACACTGGAGTTTGCAAAATGGGTGTGTAAAAAGTAATACTATAGCTGGTACCTTTGCAAACTGTAAAACAGACCATGTGTCTCACATCTGCCTTTTATGCCTTGGTTTACTATCTGGCCAAACATTTCTGGTAAACGAGAAGGTACCATGTGAAGTTTCTCTTCGGTACTTTAAGGCAGACTGAGGCTTGTGAGGTATTGTGGAACAATGAATGCATCTTGTACAATCTGGGAACACTTCACAGGGGCAGAATCAGTATTTTTTAACACATGTAACTGTCAACTTTTGGCAAAAGTAAGAAAAAAGTCCAAACAATGGTGCAAATGAAGATGTCCTAGACCCTCACATTTAGATGGGACTTCAGAGGCCATTCCAAGCCTGAAAAAAACCAACCTGTAGCTTAACAAAAATTCCTTTCAAAACATAGAGAGAGAAAGAGAGTGAGAGTGACAGTAGCTGTTTTAGATAGCCTAAGTCCATGCTTTAAAACCCCATACTTTTCCCTCTATATTTACACTCATGACTCACATCCTTCCTACATTTCAAGACAGTTCACCATTTTACTCCTGCTAATTTTCATAAACTACAGAATCTCACATTTGCTTCCAAAAGTCTTTGGCCTATATTGCTAGAATCTAATCAGCCTTAAAAAAGGACCTCAGAGACCACCCAGTGTTAAATGTAAGAATGGAATGTGAAACAAGTGGTCACCAGCCTTCTTCGATTAACTGGATGGCTATCTAGTGAGATGAGAACCCATCCACCCATTACTTCCTGAAGCAACTCAATTTACTTTTTGAGAAGCTCTTATTATAAGCAAGTATTTCCTTACAACAAAGCCTGTATTTCCTTTTCATCTTGTTCTTAGTTCAGCCTTCCAGGCTAAGCTGAGCAAGTCTAGTTTGCATCCTTAGTGTACTCCAGATCTTTCTGGCAATCCTGAAGTCTACTTTTGGTTGCCTTTTCATGAAAACTATCTCGATTTATTGTCAGTCTAAAAAAGTGACACTCAAAATGAACACAATAGAAGTGAACAGATTAAAGCGGGATTATTTACCACCCATTATCCTGGGTGGTGCTTCTCTTAACAGTTTATCACACAAACTTTTCCGAATATCTTTATCACATTGTTGACTACTCACACTGAGTTTGCTCTCAAGAATGCTAGTCACAGATCTTTTCCAAACTCATGTATCTTACTTCTTCCATCGTGTACTGGGAAGTACCATGATGTATCTTTGGATGTGAGAGTATGGATTTTCCCAGCATTCAGATCCTACCTCTAACACTTACCAGCTGTTTGACCCTGAGCGAGTAATTCTACTTTTAGCCTTGAAGTTTCCCACTTGTAAAATGATGGTAACACCTGTGGTAATCATAAGGTTGTTATAAGGATCAACTAAGATAATTAATGTGAAGTTCTTTGCAAATCTCAAAGCACCATGTAAATCTGCTAATATTTCTTGTGAACTTGATTTCTTTGAACCCTAGAGTAACACTTTATCTGTTAAATTTCATCTTTTTCTAAATAAAGCTTAGCCCAACATTTTGATCTAACAATTCTCCCCGCATCCATGGTATCATCCAATATGGGTGACTATCCTGTTCATAAACATATCTGATAGAGATTCTCACCATCTTTATCCAATTTGATTATAAATATTAAAATTAATTCTGGCACATCTAGTGTTTTAATTTGTCTAATTAATAAGCAACTAAAACTACACTACGTTTCACTCTAAGTACCACTTATGTAAAAACTACTTTAAAAGGGCAGAGCTCTTTGAAGGAATATCTACCAGCAGTGATAAATTAGGAAGTGAAGGCTTAGTTACCTCCCAGGGTTGTCGTAAGGATTTCTAAATATAGTATTTCTAAAGTGCTTTGCAAACCTTACATCGATGCAGCTTTGCTAGCTATTACTATTGTGACCCTTTACACAAATCACTCATTTCCTTTTGTAAAATGAGGATAAGTGGGAATGAACTAGTCAACTCTCTTAATCTATGGTGCTATCTAATTTAGTCATGAAGGTTCTATACAAGGCTATCAGTGGTCTTAGTGTGAGGTATTTAAGAAAACACAAGCCTTCTTCCCTCCCTCTGTGGTCCTAATAAGTGTTGCCTCTGACTTCTGTACTTCTAATTTTTTAATCCAAAATTATCTCTTCCCACGCCATCCCTGGCCCTCTGCTAGTGCTTTCTGTCATTAGGTAAATTTTTTGAGGTCTGCACCCCCAGCTTGCAACTCCTAGTGCTTTTACATTTTTCCATGGTCACTCAGAAGCCCACAGTACAGACCCTGACGAGTTTTTCTGGAACATGTGCTTTTTTCTATCAAAAATCATGAAGGATAGCTGTGAGAGAAACTGGTTAGACAAGTTCAGAGTGAAGCAAAGTGTTACTGCACGAAAGACTTTGGGGACATCTTGTAATACTTAGGAAGTGCTTTAGATTCTAGCAGCAACTCTTTAGGTTCTAGCAAAGGAGGGACAAGGTATATACTTTTCATAGGTGCCTCCTGGTAGTGCAATAGATGTACATTTCGTGTGTGCTAGTGTGTTAATGTATCAATTGTTTCAAAACATTTTTCTACTTATGCCATATGCATTTCACCATTTCAGGAAGGGGCAGGGGAAAAAGAAAAGACCAGAGAACTCACACTCAAGTTAATGCTCATTTGCAAAAATCAGTTTTTTACTTTTACAACCATCATGAGAATAGAGAGAACAAGATGGGACTATCCTGGTTTTTTCAAAGAAGAAAAATGAGGCTCAGAGAGGTTAGGGAACTTGCCAAGTTGCAGTGTTATGGGACTAACCCTGATAAGGCCTTCCAATTAACTCCTGTTAATATGCTTTTTTCACTAATTATGTTGTACTTTACCCTAACATACTAATCAATTCAATGAAAGAAAAAGGGCCAATACCAACCACTAAAAATTGTTTAATTGCTATTTAACCTTATGTAAACAGAGGTTATCTCTTGGTAAAATTGTTCCAGAGCTTTCAGCCTCCAGTAAAGTAAAAAAGCTGCAGCTAGAAGCCAAATAAAACTGAATTTGGAGTTTTATCACAGCTTCCTGAATTGTGGATCCCTTTGATAAAAAAAAATTTTCAAAGGACCAGCTAGTTGTAAGTGGATCTCCATCTACTTCCTAGACTTGGAGTCAGGAAAACTTCGGTTCAAATCTGGCCTGAAACATTTACCAGCTCTGTGTGATCCTGGGCAAATCACGTCACCCCGTTTGCCTCAGTTTCCTCATCTGTAAAATGGGCTGGAGAAGGAAATGGCCAATCACTCTCACATCTCTGCCAAGAGAACAGGGAATGGGTTACAAAGTGTTGAACAGGGCTTAACAACAATCACTTAATCACTTTCTTTATTGGTTAAAGGAGAGGCAATGGTCTTGAAGACCAAGTGTAAGTTACACAGATGTAACATATTTATAATAGAGCCTATATTACAATTATTGCCTTTATAAAGAGACAGTGTTTTCTTTCTACACTCTAGATACTTATTTCTCCTTAATGCATTTAACAAGAATTAAAAAACCCACCCCACTTTCAATGTCTATTAAGAACAAAACTTCCTAATTATTTCAACACTGCAAAAAAACCCCCAACAAGTACCACCACCGTGCAGCGGAAGAAGCAGCTGTCTGGGTTTTCTCCTCTTTTAAGGGAGCAAACTCCATCCCTCGCGAGCCTTCTAAGGTCAGGCAGCGGGTTTACCAGACCAGGCTGGCTTTTTCCCTAGAGATACTCCTCCCCCACGTGGAGAAACCGACAAAGACACCGGGCTTCGCTCCGGCCCGCCCCGTCCCCCAAACACACCAATAACATCGAGGAGCGGAGAGCCCGCCCTCTCCCGGGCAGAGCCAATGAGCTAAGGCGGCCCGCAGGCACAGCGGAAGAGGAGGGGCCTGCCGGTTGCCAAAGAAGCCGCTTCCTCTCGGTCACCAGAGACGCTTGCGTTCGTCCTACTTTGTCCGGTAACGCCACTTTTCCGCTAGCGAGTCCAAAGGAACACGCTTTTCCCCACCGGGCCACCCACCAACCCGTTCCTAACTCCTCTCACTCCCCACTTCCTCTTAATCCGCTGAGAAAGTAACGGGACAGTAGACAGAACCTTCCGCTTTTGTCGGGGCCTGCGCGCGCCATTCCTTTTATACCCGGGCGACGTGACGTAGCGACGTGACGTAACGACGTGACGTAGCGACGCTGGCGTGGGCGCGTTGACGTCGGCGGCGCCGTTGTATTCGGGAGGCGAGATCGAGGCGCGCGGGGCGGGTTTCCGTTCGTGACCCCTTTCCGCCTTCCGCGGTCTGGGAGGGCGAGACCCCTACGCCTCCCTAAGGCCCCGGTGTCCGGTCTAGGCCAGGCCCCGGTGTCCGGTCTAGGCCAGGCCCCGGTGTCCGGTCTAGGCCAGGCCCCGGTGTCCGGTCTAGGCCAGGCCCCGGCGGGTGCCCGGCCGGCCTCATGCAGGAGCCCCCGGGGCTGCGCTCGCTTCTTCCGGGTGTCCCGCCCTCCCGCGGTGTCCTGGCCTACGAAGCCTTCCTCAGGGTCGATTCCTGGATTAGGGTACGGCCTCGGCGGGCGGAGCCCTCGACGAGTCAGCGAGGCCGGCCCCTTTCACGCGGGGGGACACCGTTCAGGCCCCAGCCGCGTGGCCCCAAGCGAGGCGCCGAAGCGCTGCTGCCTCTGTGTACGCATTTGTAGATTGGGGCGATCACGTGAGGCCCCCAAAAGGCGATCATTGCCGATCGCCTCGCCCGGCCACCCCCGTAGTGGGCATCTTATCGTCACTGTCCTTGTTGAAGTGATTTGCCCGAGGTCAGAAAAGGCCAGGCCCTCCCGGCTGGTACAAAGCCGCCCAGCCCCCTTCTCGTCCGGGCGGGTGACGTAGCCTGACCGTGAAGTCACAGGTGATGGGAAGTGGGGCGGGGACCAGGACCTCCCGCCGCCCCGCACGTCCCCACCCCCTCGGTCTGGTGCTCTTGGCTGTTACTGACAGAAGAACCGAGAAAGTCTCCAGGGAACCTTGGCCCTGGCTGTTCTTTGGTTCTTTTCTGAGCCCTACGCTTGATGGAAGAGAAAATAGCCTCATTTTAAGTCATTCCTCCGGTCAACAAGTTTTGGTTACTCGTGCCTACTTTGTGCCAGGCCCTGTGCTAAACACTTTGCACGTATTCTCGTTTGATCCATATTGTTGCTCCTTAAAGCTCGGCCTTGGTGCTGAGCTTTCGCTGAAATACAGAGCAAAAAACGGCCCTTGCCCTCTGCAGGCTCACGTCCTAAGGCAGCATTCCAGTATAGGTCAGGCGGGGCACCTCCGTGGTGCAGCTTCAGAGGGACGGGCTGGCAGCTCTGGGAACTAGGAAAGTCAGGTGTGTTGAGAGTTACCTGAACTAGGTGATGGTTTAAATTATTTCAGCTGAGGTTTTATGTGACCATTCCCTATTTGTCACCATTAAGGGCTGGTACAGACAGTGCTTGAACCAGCCTTTTCCCTCAAGCAAGTTAGCAATTCCTTCTTGGTAGGATGGTATCAAACGCTACCCAAGTTCAAAGGACTGAGGATAGGTCAAGCTAGTTGTCAGGAGAAATGTTCTGAAGATTTACACTACACAAATAACGTAGGTGATTTAAAAAGTGTGCGCTACTGTTTGTTTGGCTCAACCAGAGAGTGGTTTGTAGAGGAATTTGAAAGTTTCATTCTCAGGACATTAAGTTTAGAGTTTCTAAAATGTAAAGGAATCATTGAGAACCATAATATCCTTTTGCCCACCTGAACATCACTGTTTTTGGCCTAACACTGGGGCTTAGGGTATCCATACCTCAGGGCAGAACAAATTGAACTGAGCATCGAGTAATTCGTAGGAATTTCCGCAGTGAATCTGGGCTTCATCTAAAGAAAAATAGAATTGCTGCCATCTTTTTTTTGCACCTTTTAATACTTAAAATTTAAACTCTGAAATATGCTGCATTTTTCTATATTTTAGTGATAACATTGAGAAGATTGATGTAAGGAAATGTTGAGATAAACTAAGAATTCATGGTAATAGTCATTTTTGTGAATAAAATTTAATATTAACTGTTGAGAGCATAAACAATAAAACAAGTGTTTGCCTTGAAGAAGCTAAATCTATTTTAACAATGACTTTGCAGGAGTTCTGGACCTGTGATTTTATTGATAAGGGAAACTGTACTAATGCAGATAGTCAACTGTTATTAAGCTTTTATTCTTAGTTGCCTGGGACACTGGGAAGTCAAGTTTACTTGACCAGAGTTCCACATCCATTCTGTAGAGGGAGAAATCTAACTCTCTCCATTATGGCATGTTTATAATGGTTTAGTATTCTTTTAAAAAAAATGACCTGTTCTATGTTGGTATTTATCATTGTTAATGAGCAATAATATATTTAATTTTGAGGTTTTAATTTTTATACTGTGGAGAGCCAATGTAGTATAAGTGAGAAAAGCACTGATCTTTTTAATGCAACTGTCCTGGGTTTTAGACCCACATTACTTGGTTTATGTCTATAGTTTAAATCACTTAATCTCCTCTGAACCCATTTCTTTATTTGTAAAATAAAAATAGTAATAACTATTTAACACCAATTGGTTAATTCTCAGGTTAGGGGTTCATAGAGTTGGAGATGGAAAGCACTTTAGAGTTCATATAATCTCACCAGCTGGGACAGATAAAGAAAAAAACCTACATCTGGACTAGTGAAATGATTTGCCTAAGGCCAGGCCTAGTACTCAGTCCCAGGTCCCCTCCAGGACCAAATCCTGTTCTTTCCCACTATATAAATGCTTCTTAAATGCCACATAAAAGAAAGGTGTTGTTGACAGGAATCATAATAAACCCTTCAGTTATCTGGAGGGTGTGTACCAGGTCTATACAGTCTGTTGACTATATTTGAGAATCAGGAAGCCATGAAAATGTGTGTCACAAATTCTAAAAGTAAAGTACCTGCACCTTACATATATTGGCCTCTTGCCCTGCCTTACAACCTATTCTTGCCTTAATAAGAATTCCAGTAAACTTACTTTCCTGGTGTCATTGCTCACAGCCCAACTGAGGCCTTCAGAGAGGAGTGGTCAGAGCGCAAGAAGCTGGAAAGTGTTAAGATAGCCCTGGTCTGGGGCCATAGAGTGGGTAGGCCAGCAGCCTTCCACAAACCACCTGGGCTTCAGTCCTCATCCTGTGGAAGATCTGTTTCAGTTGTTCTTCACAATAGTCAGTTAAAGAAAGGTAGTATCCTCACTGTACGGATGAAGAAATGGGCACAGCCTTGTTCACCTGACTAGTAGTTGTCCAAGCTTCCTAATGCTTACTCTCATGTTTTTTTCCATTTTACCACATTGAGTTATTGAGGAGAACTTAAATTGGGGGTGTGTACTCTGCTTAAGGAGAGAAAGAAAGAGTATTTTAAAAATTTCCATCCAAGTGTGTGAAATAAATTTTTGGTGTTGATGTTGTTTTGTATTTCTGACATTCTCCGATTCCCTCATCTAGACTTTGTGTTATTGGTGCACACAACAATAGTGAAGTTCCTTCAAATTTTCTGCAGGAGGAAGGTATTGGAATGCCATTACCTCTCTTTCAGCCTGACAAGGATGATCCACCTCATTACAAAGATCAAGGACAGGTATTTCATCTTGATCCTTTTCATGTAAGTTTGTGAATTGTTTGTTTTTTAAAAGGAAGGAGAGTAGAGAAGGTTTTACTAGAATTTTTTTACTAGAATTTTGAAGAGTTGGAAAGGTTGTCAGACTCTCTAACCTGGCATCCTACTGTGTAGTAGAACTGTTATCTTCCAGATTGTCAGTTTATCAGTCCAAACAACAAATATTTATTAAATGCTCACTGTATGTCCAGCAATGCAGTCTATCATTGGACATTTATTTTCTAGGCCCTTTGTGCTGTAGGTGATGGGGCATAAACAAAATAATCTTTACCCTTCACTAACTTGATGCAGAGAAACAAGTATGTTTAAATGGCTTAGTTGCTCTAATAACTCCAGTTTTGTTTGTACCCTTCTCTGTTGATATTTCAGTCCCTGGTAGCAAACAGCATTCCTTATTCTAGTAAGGAAATATCGAATGTGTCAGTCTTACCTTGATCATACTGTATTTCCTTCACTATAGGATACAGAATAAAATCCCAGACAAAAAGAAAGAAAAAAATAGTAATTTAGGATTTTTTTTCATTTTTTGTTTTTAACTTTTGTTTTTACGTTCTTTCCCAATATATATCCTTAATCATTCCTCCCCACCCCCGCCCCAGAATCATATGTTAGAACAAAGCATAAAAAGAGGGGGGAAGCAGTTTAACAAAACTAACCAGTATATTAACCAAGTCCAGCATTGTTCCACACTCCCACAAAGAAGGGAGGAGGTACATTCTTAGTCTTATTTAGGATAAAACTTGGTCGTTAAAGAGTCTGGTTTGATTTTACTATTTTTGTTGTTTTATTTTACAGTGTTGTAGTAATGGTGTATATTGTTTTCCTGCTTGTGTCACTCTGCATTGTTTTTGTTATATTTTCTTGTATTCTACAAGGTAGTAGTATTCTAATATGTTTACTATTACAGTCAGTTTGGAAGTTTTGTTTTTTTTTAAATTCCAAGTACTTCAAACCTACTTAAAGTTATTGAATGTTGGGCAACAATAGCAACTAATTTATATAATGCTTTGGGTTTACAAATTTATTTAATTTATATAATGCTTTGGACACAACTGAGAGAGGTAGTGCAGATATCCTAATTTACAGATGAGCAAATTGAGGTTATAGCAAAGATGAATGGCTTGCACAGGCTTTCACAGCTAGTGAAGTGTATCTGCCTCTCAATTCTCTTTTTTTTTTTTTTTTGTTTACACTGTACCACTTTCTCATAAGGGATTACTTAGGGTGATAATTGCTTTGGTCTAACTAGGTTAGTGATAGAAGTCAGAAGTCCATCGTGAAATGCTGAAGAAAGGCTAAAATTAAAAAAATAAACCATTTTCCAAGTTTTCAGCTTGCCTGGAAAAGGAATTCCCAGAACCAAATCCAGATACTGTTATTGGATTTATGAATAAACCAGAAAAACAGGAAAGTTATTCTGAAGAACTGTCATCACACCATCCAAGTAAACCACAAGAAAATAATCAGCCGTGGAGTACAAGTGAAAATGAAGTAAACTGGTATGCTAATTAATAGGGAATTTTAAATATCTATAATTTATATAACTTATATAAATTAGGTTGTATGTAAATATAATTTATATGACTTTAATAAAATTTTCTTTCACAATTTTGTCCTTCTGTATTTCCAGTAAAGCATCCAACTTTATTCTGATAATCATTTATATCATTAGGTTACAAGTGTTTTCATTTCCCAGAATTGGATTAGTCTTTGTGTAAACAATAATAAAAACCTTACATAAAATATTTATGTAGACTTTTGGCCTCAGTAAATACAAACCTGAGTACTTGAGATCAATAAAATTGTAGTTCATAAAGAATAATTAACTACTGCCTCCACTCAGGTCCTTTTCACATGATTCATTTTAGCAGGGAAGTGATGCTTGATTCATAAAAGGCTGGTACAGGTTTTGGTTGCTCTTGCCATGCTGAAGTGTCATCAGCTGTGCAATGTCATCTCAGGATTAGCCTTATTAAGACAGAATTATCACTCAGAAGTGGGATAGAACAGGATGGATTTTTTTTAGCCACAAAATTTCTAAGGAACCTCTTGAGGTTTGCAGTATATGTTGTTTGAGGGAAAAATCGTACCAATGAAATGACAGATCATGAAGGGTTTGCAGTTACGTAGGATTCATTTGGATCTTTTAGAAAGATGAATATATGTGGTAATTGGGGTACTGTACAAAATAATTATAGTTGTATCGTTTGGTAGTCATTACTGGAGAACATGTAGCTCCTTGGGTAATTTATTGTGAGTCATAGAATCTAAGCTGGAAGAGATTGCTGAGGTGGAGGTGATGAAGTCCGGCCTAAGACTTCCCTCACTAGGATGATCAGTGGTGCCGTCCTCCTGCCTGCCAGGGCAGCCTAGGACACTTTTCCAGGGCTCTACTTGTCAGGCATCTTTTCCTTACAGCGCAAAGCCCAGATCTGCTTTCCTGTGTCTTTGAACTGTTACTTCTGGTTCTACAAGACAAGCCTAATGTGCCTCCCACTTGACAGATATTAACAGATTAACTATCTAGTTGAGCCTTGAATTTCTATATTTGTGACTAATTTTTAATTTCAGCTGTGTTTTGCTTTGATTAGTAGACATAAGCTCATTGTAGACAAAGATTTTAGATGACTTCCATTATTGGTATGGTGGACAAAAATCTGCCTCTCTTCTGAAGATGAGCTCCACATATAGTCAGGCTGGTCCTCAAGTGATGACTAGAGGTATCCATTGTTTTTCTCTGGCCCACATGAAAACCCTTTTATAGTTTGGTAGTACTTTCTCTGCTGGCATGTATTCCTTCTCACTAGGAAACAGTAGACCATGTTGACCTGTAATTCTGCTTTTCTTCAAAATATCAGTGCTTTGAAGATAGATGATTATTTAGTAAGGCTGTTCCTAGTGGTGGAGACCAAAACCTGCGGTGTAGTAATAAGGAAAAACGTGCTACCTCAAGGCTTAGGAACACCTTTTTCCATTGTGAGGGAGGGGAGACATGCCCCACTCTGACCTTCCTTTTGCCTATAAACAAGCAGGTTTAGAGAAGATGAGGGATCTGCCCCTGGTTACACAAGTAATAAGTACTAAGCCAGGGTTTTCATCCAGCCCAAGCTCTTGCTAACAATTTCTCACTGTCTCTGCTGGGTGCAGTGGCCAGAAATTTTATGCTATGACTAACTGGTGATGAGCCTTTCAAGGTCATCTAGGTTGTTTGTTGGATGTCAGAGACCAGGCTTATACATAAGCAAAACTTTTCTCTCTGGGAAATGTGTTTGGCTGGCATAACCTTTTAGGATCCAGAGTCACTCCATGCCCCAAAGAGGTGGGGCAGGGCTTTGTATTTGTCCTTTGAAAGCATAACGAGAAAAGCAAATCTAACTTAAAATTTTTTTTTTCCTTTTTGGGGTGTGTGTGAGTAGGCTGAAACAAGAAACCCTAAATGAACAGACAGAACTGGAGAGAAAACTTCAGGAAACTGAGATTGCTGCTAATTCTGTAGTGGCATTGATACCATTATTTAAAGACTTTCTTGCCGGGTTTAATAGTGAAAGTGTGAGTAATATGAACAACATTGTCAAAAGTTCAGATTCATGTGAATATTAGTAATTTTCTTAAAAAGCAGGTTGAAAAGCCAATTTAATAATTAGTTTGCAATGCATAAAGACTTCTTGCTTAATTATTTAAGCTGGTTGCTGGAAAGCAAAGTGCAGTTATTACAGATGTTATATAAGGGGATAGTCTGGGCTCATAAATCTCAGTTCACAGCAGACATAATTCCTCATGGATAGAAATGAAATAAAAGAATTAAGGACAGAGGTCATATTTTGATCTTTGGTGTCTGACTTGGCTAACAATTGACATGTAGCACTTGATATTTTAAATTCCCTGTGGGGATAAGCTAGACTTTTCAAGAAGACATTTATTCATACCTAGAATGTTAATGTCATATACAATTATGTATCCCCAAATTTTCAGTATTTGATAAAGGTTGAGTTGAGAAGGTTTGACATTTTAGTCTATTACCTTTATTCTCTCACTTTTGCATTTTAACTTTTAGTATGAGATTATTAAGGCTCAGTTTTCCTTTATGATTGTTCTTTGAATGACTTATGCCAGAAAAAAGGCTTTTCTGGTAGAACTGCAACAAAGCAGTGATTGTGGAAGAAAACCAAAGTAAATAGGCCCAGGTAATAGTAGTAATATGTTTTAGTAAAAGCTATAGCTAATGACACATTTTTAAATGCATTTGTGGTAATAGTAACCTTGTCACATAGATCCATGATGATTCCTAAACAGAAGTCTGTATTGACAAATGATGTAGAACATTTTCAAAGTGCAAAATGCGTTTTAGACAACCTATGTAGAAAGACTCAATTTAAACAAGGAAGATAACTCTAAACCTAGATGGCTAGTCTGAAGGTAAGGGATAATATAGGGGATTTTTTTTTGGTTTGTATTTAAAGGATGATTTTCATTATTCTCACTACTGGAAGACACTGATTTTAAATTGGAGACTAGATTTTTTCAAATTCAATTTTATAAGACATGAAAATGATTTTTGTCATGGCAGCAAATATTTGAATCAGTATTAAACTTTTAAACGTTAAAATATGAAAAGAAAATGTGCTCTCATAGAGTTACATTGAATAGAAATGCTATCAATTTAAAGTAAAAAGAGAATAAAGAGTTTTGTAACAGTCTTAAAACCAGCAGTCCTTGGTCAGTGGCCACATTTTTTGGGGGAGGGGATAGAAGGAATGATCACTTCCTGCAAAAATATAAAGGAGCACTAGAGAACCTCAGAGATGAAAATCAAAACTCATAGTCCTTTACCAACTATCCCAGTTGAAATTTATTTAGATTTATATATTAGCTAAGTTTCTATAAAGCACATCATAGTTACAGAGTATAAGAGATAGTGACTGGACTTGTGATTTCTCTTGAGTGAGGAATAACCAGAGGAGAAAACCCCACCTAACAATGCTGCTCTGGTGCCTTCTCTGCAACCTAGAATTTCCTGTGGCATATTGAGGTTGGGTGCCTTGCCCAGGGTTACTAGCCATGCTGTGGCAGAGGCAGGGTTTGAACCTATATCTTCCAGGGATATATACATATGCATATGTTTGTGTAATTGTACAATACGTTTGTGTACATAATGCTTGTATGTACACGTCAGTGCATGCATAATGTATATTCTATATATATATGTATATATAGATCAATATGTTTATAGTCGCATATCTCATGTTTATCAGATAAATCATTCTGTCAGTTATTAAAACATTTACATTAAATATGCAACATTTTTGATAAAACAATAATATGGAAACAGGAAATAGATATTTAGATAATTTAGGCAAAAATAGATTCATTGATGAAGAAACATTGAAAAAACAAACAAATAGTCCTAATAGGTTATATGATAATTTGTTGATTTAGTTGCTCAGTTTTCTACTGCTGTTTGTGTATATTTATCTTTACTTATCATTGCCTTGAATTGGTAGGTGAGCAGTTCAATTGACATATTGAAGGCCAAGTTAGCTGATAATGAACATGAAAATAATGTAAGTTCTTTCCTACTGTCTTTGTCTGCCTATTATTTTGTTGCTTTGTGTGTTACTTAATTTTGTAAATTTATATAATACCATCCCATTTGTGATATTTCTGATTTTCTAATTTTACTTGCTGTAGGTTCTTAAAAAGAAAGTTCTAGAAAAGGAGGACTATGTCCAAGAGCTTTCTTCTTTTATTCAGAAAGAAAAAGTAAGTGCATTTTGGCATAAAACTCTTATAACTATAGGTTTTTTTTCTGGAAAAATATTAAAAAATATCTTCCTCTCCTTAATTTCCCTCTACACATAAATACTCAAATAGTCTCAGAAAGAAAGGCATATATATTTTCAAATGGTTATTTGTAAACTTTAAGAGCATGTTTGCGCTATCCAGTTGCATTGCCCCTAAATATTTTAGAGGGGAAATGTTTTAGGTTTTATGCAAAAACAAAATTTTATGATTTTCATATAAAATGATACAGATCATGAACTATACAATATTTTTTCACAAAATTGAAAGTATAATTGAGCAATAGAGTAATTTTGTGGTTTGCCAACTATGTGTTCCCATAGCCCAGGATTATATGCTAAGGGAGAGGAGGTTTTGTACAGGTAAGGTAAGTATTTGAAGTCAGACACTGGAAGCAAAACAAATGGAAATTCATCACATATAGCATCACATATAGGACATATTTAGTAACTAGAAGTAAAAGATTACATAGTCTGACATGATGTTTTTACTACATTTAGATAAGATTGTAGCCGAATAGAGATCACAGGGGAAACATGTAAGTAACTTTTTGCAGCTTATCAAAGATTAATACACTTCATGTTTTTCCTTTCTCTTTCTTAGGCAAATACCTTAAAAACAAGTCAGCTTTCACATTCAGTGAAATCGGTACAATCTCACCTGCAGCTCCAGATTCAAAAAAAAGAAGCTGAGAATGATCAATTGAAATCACATATGAAGGTTAACATTTACTTTTTCACTATTGCTTAAGTGGTCAATTAAATGAGACTGTTGAAAATAGAAAGTCATGCCTTCATATTGACAGTTTTTAAAGGAACTGAAATCAGGAAATTTAATTACAAGTATTGGGTGTTTTTAGTAAAAACATACTGAAATTCTAAGGTACATTTTAAGTTGGGGATGGTCCTATCCTAGTGTTTTCCATTCAGCATGCATTTATTAAATCTCCAGTGTGGGGGTTACACATTGATAATGTAAAAGTAGCTCTAGCATTGTCCTCTTGTGACCGAACTCTTGAGCAAAGAAATCTGGCTCTCACTCTCCTTTCTGTCATAGCCAGGTGCCAAGTAGAAGCTCAAATTTCTGTGAGAAATTTGAGGAAGGCAGTTTCATAGGAAGGCAGTCAAAAAACTGATTTCCAGGGAAATGGATTTTGTAGGAATGGTGGGACTTGAGCAAAAAAGAAATATGAGAGAAAGGAGCTGACTTTCAGACATGATGATGAAGGGACGGAAAAAACAGCAGAAAACTGGATTGGAACAAAACAAACAGTGATTGAGTTTGGTTGAAACCTAGAGTATATGAAGCAGGATAGTATGAGATCACAATAATGCTTGACATTTATAAAGCACTTTACATATGCCTCAAGAAACTGATCTTGGAAACTTTTGATTTATTGAACCTCCCCATTCCAGTCCACTTGATGAAAATGTAAAGTGTCAGAGAGAGATGAGAGACAATTCGTTGTGAAGGCATGGCCCTTTCAGATCTTGGTTGGCCTATTTACGTATATGGAAACTAAGCTGGGTTTGTTACTGAGTGGGATTGCTCATTCGCCTTTCTCACCCTATTCATGGGCATGGGCAAATAGGAGGGGCCAAGAGTACTAGCAGGGTCAGCCCTGCTAGTAATCAGATCTTAGTTGAGAAGAAAACTAGCTTTGGTCTTAAACATTGAGCTGTTGGGAGTTGATTTTTCACCTTTTTACTGGCATCTCCTAGAGAGCATAGTAAGAAGAGAACATACATTTCTCTCTCACCTGACTAGTTGGGTCATGGGGAGAAGAGAGTAGTTCTTGGAGCTAGGAGCCCAGGAGATGACAGGCTCCAGAACCAATCTCTTGTCCTATTTGTGAGCTGTGGTTGGTTATCTATCTACCTACCTACCCATCCTTTCTGTTTTTGTTGTTTTAGTTTTATTGATAACTTCAGTTTTCATGGGCTATAGTTATTTAAGGGGATATGCTACCCTAGGTCAGGATTTCAGCTGAGCTAAAAAATTAGTCATTAAACATTTATATTTATTATGTTCTGGACACTGTGCTACATGCTAGGGATACAAAAGAAGCAAAAGATAGATCCTACCCTCAAGAAACTTATTCTCTTAACAGGAAAGACAACATGAAAACAATATATACAAAACAAACTACATTCAAGATAAGTAAGAAATAATTTACAGAGGGAAGGTGCTAGAATTCAGAGGGGTTGAGAAAGACTATAAAAGATGGGATTTTAGTAACGACATAAAAGAAACCAAGGAAGTTAATAGTGAGAGTTGAGGGAGGGATAAGGCATTCTAGGCTTGATGAAACTGGTGGTACATCAAAACCATACACCTAGGCCAGAAGCTGGTGAAAGAGGTTCCAGAACACTGCCCAGTAGAGATGCTGTCACCCTTGAGGAAGTTGGGAAGGAAATAAGCATTTATATAGCACTTAGTGTGTGCCAGACCTTGAGTGAAGCGCTTTTACAAATATCTTGTTTGATCCTCACAAAAACTGTGAGGGAGGGGCTATTATCCCCGTTCTGTGGATAAGGTAACTGAGACAATCAAGTGAGTTGCTCAGGGTCACACACCACGTGGGCAAGGCTGAGTTTGAATTCAGGTCCTCTGCCTCCTTGTGTAGTACTCTCTCCACAATTTCACCAGCTCCCTCCAAGGAATAGTGCCAGTGTGAGAATACTATGAGAAGATGTCACTAGAATTGAATAATAGATCATCAAGTTGGACAAATCTTGAGGTTCTTTTTCTTTTATTTAAAAACTTTTAAAATTATGGAACATTTAATTTATCCTTCCAGTCTTCCCCTCAAAAGAAAAAAAGGGAAAGAACAACTTTGTAACAAGTAACCGTAACAAGCAAAACAAATCTTGAAGTTCATTTTCACACCCAAGATACAGAACTTTGAAAGACCAAAGTCCTGTCTTGTTAATATCAGCCAGTTAATATCGAGTCCTGCCCTTTACTGGTCCAAATTTATAGCTTTGGACTGGGAACTTAAGTCTATTGGTCCAGCTATTTTCAAGCTCTGAAAAACCTTCATTTGTCTGCTCATTGCCTCCTGGATAAGTTAGCTCAGTAGGAAAAACTCTCCTATCCTTTCCACCCTTTGTGTTCTTGCTAAATTGGCAAACGGACCATGTGCAGTTCTCTCCTACTGTTGTACTTTTACTTGTTTATTATGTCCCTTGTTTGGAATGGCTCTGCTCATCCTCTTTCTCTCCTCCCCATCACAATCCAGTTTCTCGTTCCATTCTTCAGGGAGTCTTCCCTCAAAGGCTCGGTGTGGGAGACCCTTCAAAAAAAGAATGAATGACTTGATGAAACTAAATATTTTTCTTGTAGATGTACCATTAAACTTGCCTTTATATATTCAGTTCTTAACACAGCGTCTGGAGTATAATAAAAGTTTAATTGTGCTTATTGATTAATTAGCAAACCGCTTTATTTACCAAGACTTAGAATGAAACATTTATTTGTCTCATTTGAAGCATCTTAACTTTAGCCTGTTGTTTACTGAAAGCATATTGATTTTTGGTATGGAAATCATAAGTGATAAAAAAAAGTCCAGAACATTAGGAACAAGTTAGACAGTGCTGAATGAATCTTTGTATTGAATCTCCGTTCATTGAAGGAGAGTAAAAAAGTAAGCTTCTGCCAAAAGGAAATTAAATATGCCACAAGTGATTGTCTCTTACGTGAGTTTTACTACTGCTGTCACCCATGGAGTAGCAGTGACATCCTGTGGTTTATTAAAGGAATAGCAGCTGTTTCCCATGGATTCTCTTAACAGCTCCGATGTTAAATATGCTGGATATATAAAACATATAGCATGTTTCTGTTTTTATTTTTCCTGATTTCAGTCATTTAGATAGTTTGCAAATCTTGTTTGTGAGACCCTTTCTCAATTTTTTTGTAATTTTAAATACATTTATTTGTAGCAGGCAACACACAAGGCTCCTGATAACTTATTTATATCAAGGGGTTTGTTTTTGGTAGTGGAGTAATTATGGATTACTTCAAACCCAATCCTAATTTTAAATGGAGTTTGGGGACCACATTATTAACATTGTAGTTTGGCAGGAAGCATGTTTTTGTAAAACTCCTCTGGAGGGTTATTCTAAAATAATTATTTGAGAAATGAGAGATTAAAATCTAGTATTTACATGATTGTTGCATAAATTCCCCTGTACTATTTAAAGGAAGGAAAATGTAAATGATAGTATGCTTTATTCTCATACCTTAACTAGATGAGAACACCTCTTGGTTGTGCGTTAGGTGTAAACATGGCCTGAATGACTCCTGAGTTAGTCAGCCAATCATAGTGTGAAAAGTCTTTAATCAATTTAGGTAGCTTTGAAAGGCATAGATGAATTGGAGTGATGGTTGCCCAGGAAGGAAGGACTTGACCATGCCTTACATGCTCCTCCAAAACCAGGAAGCTTGATTGGAATAGGAGCTTGGAGCATTGATTGTCTTAAGACTCCTAAGTGCTTGTGGAGATGGGGGCGGGGTGGAGAGGAGGAGATAAGCTTGGTCCTAGCTTCAGTCTGCACAGTCTGCCCTTTGCTGGAAGATTCCATGCACATCCCAACCTTGGGATAGCAGCAGCTTGTGGCAGCATCTGCTGAGGAAGAAAGGCAGATTCAAGGCTCTAGGAGGAATCCAGGAGAAAAGCTTTGCAATCTGTAAAGGGAGCCTCTTGAGGAATTCAAATTGCCAAAGGACTCTAGGAGCCTTGAGGTATTCTTGGCCACATGTTCTTTAATCTTAAGCCTACTGTCTCCAGCACTATATGCATTGTTGGGAGAGTACCGTTGGGGGAGGAGGGGGGTAGTATATTTTATATCAGCTATACCGTCATGGCAGTCACCCAATTCTAAAAGCTAATTAAGTCTGCCTGACTGTATATACCAATGACAGCCATGGGGAGAAGCAGATCTGTCAGGGCAGTAGCACTAGAAAAATTACCTCCAGTTCCAGCAGAGCTACCCTGCAGGGTTGAAAGGAGATGTAGAAGCCGCTTGCTGGGTACCTGCCTACCGGGCATGAGCTTTGGGGGTGTATGTTCAGAGCATGTGTCATTTGTCCCCTACCCGGTTATAAACTCCATGAAAGTTGGAACCTCCTTAATTATCTCTTAATATCCTGTACCATAGTGCTCTCTGCATCTTGGGCTTGGTAAGTGTTGCATTAAATTGGGCCAGATTCATGATGTACCTCCCGTTTTATGTTCTGTGTATGAAAGCAACACTGAGAGACATAGTACAGAAGAACTCAAGAGTAGGGTTGTTCCTCTAAACATCCAGTTTACCTTCAGAGTCTGTCGTGTATATTTGCTTAGACTATTTGAAGTTGTCTTTTCAGTCGGTGTCGTCTGTTAAGTAAGCCTTTGATAGTTTGATTAGCATGGCAATAAATAAAATAGGTGGTATTGTTATATATTTTGAAATTACATTGGTTACCCTAGACTACCTATGAGCAATTACTATTTCTTCAGTTTAGATATGTCTTATTTCTGCACAGATTATTTTGAGGTTGTATTTATTGATTGCCTATATTTATCTTGGTAAGTGGACTCCTAAGTAGTTTATACATTCTACAATTATTTTGAATATAACTTCTCTTTATCTATATTCATGGTGGATTTTGTTGGTAATTTGTAGAAAGCTGGTGATTTGTGTGGGTTTATTTTATATCCTACAACTCTGCTGAAGTTATGATTTCAATTCATTTTTACCTGACTGTAGGGTTTTCTGTGTTTCACCTGCAAAAAGTGTTCATTTCATTTCTACGTTCCTATGCTTATTATCTTGGTATTTTTTCTTGTTTTTCTTGCTATAGCTAGCATTTCTAGCACTGTGTTTAATAATAGTGGTGGTAATGGACATCCTTGCTTAAATTTTTAGAAGCGCCTCTAGTTTGTTACGTATGATGTTGGTTCTTAGTTTTAAATAGTTGCCATTTATCATGTTAAGGATAGGTCAGTTTATCTCTGTGCTAAAGCTTTGATATCAGAAATAGGCATCGTGTCTCATGGACAAAAAGCCTTTTCTGCATGTATTGATATTATCATGTGACTTTTATTGATTTTGATATTAATGTGGTCTGTAATTTTCTTGATAAAGAACCAACCCAACATTTCTGGTATTTTCCACTTAATCCTCATAGGATTGTAGGATTTAAAGTAGGAAAGAAACTTAAAGGACATCTTAGTCTGATCTCATTTTGCAGATGAAGTAACAAAGCCTCAACAACATTGTTTCCCAGTTTTGGGAGCCAGTCCTCTCAGCTGGGGAAGCTACATTGAGCACTATTAAACGCTGGCTCCCATGTAAATCCAAGACGTAGAACTAGTGACTGTTGTAGCTGGGACTATGGTGTGACTCTTCTGAATCTTGGTGTATTTTAAAGGCAGCCTTGTCAGAAGAACGTTCACATCCTCTATTCTCTGCCTCCTCCTACTGTTTGGACCCAGTAGCTGCAGGTTCATAGCTGACAGCTTTTGTTTCATCTCAGGGTCTGCCCCAAATTCATGGTAGCAGTTCTAAGACCCTCTTGTAAAGTCCCCTGAAGGAGGGGGAAAGCCACAGTTCTGAAAACCCAGATGGGGAACCAGTTCTTGGACAGGTGTCAGAGTCTAGGTCTGAGGTGGTGGGAGTGAAAGGGCAATCCTGGGACAATATTGTTAGTAAAGAGGCTGTTTGTGGGCTAGTGTTAGATTCACAGAGGAATGAAGAGTATGGTTGATGGGGATAAGACTTAGTAGAAGGCATGTGGAAAGAGTAGCTATATATGGTCAAAATATAGGCACCGTTGCCATCATCTCCTTTCATATACCAGGGACAGAAGTGATAGAGTCTAAAGTTAGTGTTCCCCCCTTTGTTTCGGGTAATAGCTTGTTAAAACTTAACCAAAGCACTCAGGATAATATGAGTTAGCTGGTTCTCTGCAGCCTTATAAAATTTCCTCTATTGATGGTGTTTATTTTTTTGTATTTTAAAATGTATTTTATTTTAGATGCCTTGATATCTGACCTTCATCCTGCATTTCCAAATTGAACAATAAAAATAATAACAATAAAAAATAAAAACAAAACCCTCCAAATATTCACAGTTCAGCAAAACAGATTCTCATATTGTCCATTTCCTAAAATATATGTTTCATTTGGCATTTTAAGGACTAGTATTAATATTTTTCCTAAGGAATTTGCAGTTCATTGTTACTTTGATAATTAGCAATAATTGCATTATAAAGTAATTGATACTTGTTAACTTTGTTTATATTTCTTTTATACTGTAAGCTAGTTTATAAATATTAGTGAAATCATATCTCTCCATTTAAAGTTGTTTGTGGTGAAACTGTTTTAAAATGTGGACAGACTTTCCCCCTTACTTTGATTACTCATTTGTTAAACATTGATATTTTGTGTATCAGTTATTGATCTACCTTTTTGCAGAACTTAAAAACCAAGATAGCTGAGTGGAAACTACAATTGAAAACTTATGAGCAGCAAATTATTGCCCTGAAGCAAACGAATGAGCAAAAGAAAATAGCCTTGAAAAAAGCATCTAAAGTTTGCAAAGAAAGAGCTGACTCTTTGACAGCAAATATTGATGATCTGACTTCCCAGATCAGAGAGCGGGTGAGTGATATCAGTTTATAAACACTTCAGTTTACTTCTTTAGATTATGTTGAAGTTGCTTCATGGTGATGACCCTTCATTTTTGATGAGCTGGTTGGATTTGGCCATTCTCAAGCCTGGAACAGTTTGCATTAATGGAAACACAAACCATCTTTTATTTCATCATTTCTTAATATGAAAAACCATAATACTTCAGCACTTTTCTCCAAAATTTCTGTCTTTTTTCTCCTTAAAACTTGCATAAAAATCCAAACTAATTACTGTCTGAGATTTTTAGACTATATTCACATGTAAATAGTTCACTTAGTCTCTGGCTCAACATAATATTATGCACACATATCAAAAACATCACCATGGGAAAGGTGAAAAAAATATGTGACATGTGAAAAATGTGTGAAAAAGTGGACTTGGGATTGGACAATTTTTTTGTGTGTTAATTTTGTTTAATATTTGTAATTATTACTTAGTATTACTAAAGTTTCATGTTGTGCTGAGCCTCCTGTTTTCAGTGATTGGCATTATATTACATTTCATGAAAATTTGATGTAGTAAGAAAAGCCAGCAAACCTGGATTAGAATGTGATTCTGCTCTTTACCGACTGTGTGTTCTTGGGGAGTCATTTTACAGGTGCCTCATCCGTAAAATAAAGCGATTCGACTATGTGATTTCTGAGGTCCCTATATGTGCCCCTATTTCTGGTAAGGTTATAAGGATAGTGAGATAATGCACAGTAATCTTGATGGTGTCGTTCTTTATATTGTAACTTTGATTAAACCAAGAGATAAGCCACATCCCTGACATAGAGAAAAAGGTCCTTGACTGTTTTCAGCATTGGTTGCCTTTCAGTTGATAAATTTCCTGTTATTGCTACAACAAAGCGGAAGGGAAATCCAGTGGCCTGGGTTACTCACAAGCCTCTGAGAAATGCAGTCTTAGAACTGCATTGGTTCGATGTCAGGTAAATCAGAGATTAGCCCATCAATCACTCCCACCACCTTTCTTCCTGTGGTGGCAGCATTAGTAGTTTTAAACCATCAGGGTAAGGGGACACAAAGTGACTGTAGGACAAAGGGTGAAACTGGAAAGCTAAAGATAGAACTCTGCCCCATCTTTTCTGTGTTGTAGTGGGTTCCTACCAATTATAAAAGAAATCCAGTCATTCATCTATGATTTATTATAAAAGATAACATACATATATAGATTTGCCAGGCACTTTACATATTATCTCAGTTGATTCTCACAACAGCCCAATGAAGTAAATTTATTATCCACATTTTACAGATGGGGAGCCTGAAGTTGGGAGAGGCCCAGGATCACTTGGCTGTTAAATGTCTGAGGCAGGATTCTACTTTTTAAAAATGTGACTTACTATCTGTGTTAATATAAATAAACATTGTGACTTTTTAAATGATAGGTCTACACTTGGAGGATGATCCTAAGGTAAACAATTGTGTTGTTTGGTGTTTCTCTTAAGGTTGATTTTAAAACTTGTTTCCAAATATAATGTATACTGAAGTGGATAGTTTTACATTCTAAAGTTTGATACTACATAGAATGAATTTATTTCATTTGTGTTTAGGGACTTGAACAAAACACACAGTTCTTCAGTTACAAAATAAGTACTTTGTGCATTTTTTAGGAAGCCAAATTGTCTGAAGCACTTTCAGCTTCCCTTGCCTGGAAAAGTCATTATGAGAAGGCTGTAGAAGAAAAGACAGATTTGGAGGTCCAGGTTGAGACTCTGAAAAAGTAAGAAAAATATACATAATAAAATGTACAAATAAGACAATAAGCCCATTTTTAAAGGAATTGTTACTGATTTTGAGGGACTATATGGGATAAAGATTATTTTTTACCTTTGCCTTATATAATGTATCTACCTGAGAAAATTCATCAAATGATTAATAGTGATTTAACAATTGCATTTGTTTTCATACTTTTAGTTCAAACAATATTTACACTTGAATATTATAGTTGGAAATAAATGTTGGTATTAGTATTTTGTCCTATAGAGATGGAATAATCTTTTCCCCTTTATATAACAATATCAGCATGTCATAATTTATAACTAATACAGTGAATTCTCTTCACATAAAAGCAAATAATATTTGAAATACTTTATACAGTTGAATAGAACTCTAAAAGAAAAATACATGATGGCTATTTTTATGATTTTGGAACATAATGGAAATTAATAAACTAATAGAATTTAAAACTAAAAATTACATTTTTCATTTAAAATTTTTTCCTGTCATTTTGTTGTTTCACTGAAATTAAGACTATATTCCTTTTTAGACTGTAGTGATCACTTATTATATGGTCATTTTACATATTTAAATTTATCAGATAGTGTTTGGGGAAGAAACTCCAAAACTTTATTTTATGCACAAGAATTAGTGCATAAAGATATGAAAGCCATTTAGATAATTTTTGTTAAATAAAAAAGGGAGTGCTGCATATATTTATTTTGAAATCATATAGGATTGATATTCTCTAGCCTCTGAGTGATACTGGTTGGGTTAAGTTACATTTTGGGGTATTTTTGACAGGTTTATGATGTAGACAGGAGAGAAGGAAAAAGAAAGGAAGTTGAGAAAAGATAGGAAAAAGGAAGAAAAGTAGAATTTAGCTTCATTAAAAGAGGTACACATGGTTGAGTATAGTCATACATTGCCAATATTTCTTTCAGATGTCTCTCCTTGACCTCTTTTGTCATCATTTCCTATGTCTCCTATTTAGTCCTTTCTATTTTAGCCGTCTTGGCATAGGGGATGGAGAACCACACAGTGAGACAGGAACTGGGGTGCTGGATAGAGAACTGATCTCAGAATCAGGAAGACTTTCAAGGCCTACATCTTAGTCCTTAAACTGTGGCCCTATGTAGATCACTTAATCTTTCAGTGCCTCCAGCCCACGTGCTAAAGCTGCGAGTGTCAGGACTGGTGCCAGCCTGTTTTTGTAGAGAGAGCTTCCATACTGAATTCCCTACAACAATTTCCTACAACAATGAAAGCACAGTCTGATAAAAATATAATTTTCAGTGTTCACTATTGCTACAACTTCATTATCTTTTTTATATTTTCATCTTTTAAAATGACAGAATTTATTGGATTGATTTTAATTATATCTAATTTGAACTATCATAATCTGCATACTTCTAATAATTTATATAAAATTGGTCATTTTATAAAGGAAAATCATAAATCTTTTGGAAGAACAACACAAGAAGGAAGAGCCTGAAAGAAACTCCAATAAAGATTTTCTTAGAAAACTTCACTCTAGTGATTCAGAAAATGAAAGCATTCTTCTTGAGAATGAAAAATTAAAGGTACAGTAACACACACAACTAGAGCTAGATTACATATAGATAAACACTTATCCCATTTTTTGTTTATGAGTACATGTTAACAAAAGAATTGATAAAATACCTTTCTATTGATGAAGAAACATGAATGTAGTTTTATACACATGTATGAATACACAGAAAACTGTGGAGTAGTGGGGAGACACACACTAGTGACTCTGTCACTGATTCTGTGACCTTGGGAGCTCAGCCTCCCTGCACCCCTGGAGCCTTATGTATAAAATGGGTCCATGGCGTATGGTGAGGACCAGATAAAATAGTGCATGTAAAGTTCTTTGCAAACCACAAAGTACAATATAAAATTAACTCTTGGAGCATTTTATCCTGTAAGAGAAATGCTCCTCAAGAGCAGTTTGTCACCAATCACACCCATAGCCTACCTGCATCTACATGGTTTCATTACACTCTGGGCAACTTGCAATTCAGAATCTTCTGAAGAGTCATGATTTGTAATAATATAGTGTCATTGAGAATTAGTGCTAGAAAAGATGCTGGAAAATTTTTTCTCCCTATATTTAAATCTATTTTGAAGGTAACTTTTTAATAGAGTAGATTTCTTTTGACTAAGGAAATCTTTTTTTTTTTTTTTGCTCTTAGAGAAAATAGTAACACCTAAGTGTTGTGGGAGGCTCAAATAAGATATATTAAAGTACCATATTAATATCAGTATTACTAAGTTTACACATATAAATTTTTTTATTGTTCACATTTATTTGCCCTAGAATTTCTCCTTGATGGGTCACTATTCACTAATTGTAATTAATTGGCCATTGTAATTTTATATCACATTAAAATGTTGCTGTATTTGTTTATCAGTGATAGGCATTTTCATAGTCATGTCTGCTGTCAAAGACAGTCAAAAAATATATTACTCTCTTTCACTTCTATTTTTCTGTTACATCAACAACTTCTACTTTGGCTTTTTATTTCAAACATCCTTACCCAGCAAGTGAAGATCCAGTTCCTATGACCAGCGAAATCTCAGATTCATTAACCAAAAAATAAATAAATAAATAACTTCTTTATTGAGTTATTGTATATTATTCTATATTATACAGGTGTAAGCCTTCTTAGTCATTTGTGATATATAATATATATATATATATAAAATATTCTTTGGTAGGTCACACTGGCTGATTTGGAGGAAAAAGTTATTTCAGTTGAAAATGAACGCTTGGAATTACAAGAAGTGGAGAAAAGACAGAAAGCCCTTGTTGAAATATATAAATCTCAGGTAATTATAGCATGTATTTAATGTTTGTGGAAGTTGTCTGTCTGATATGTCGGTATACACGTTAAATAGCTAGATGTATTATTAAAAAGTGAAAAAAAGTAGAGAATATTTGCATTATTACCTATTATTTTATTTAAATATTTCTTTTCCTGTTCCCTAACACTCAGGATTATCATCAACATTAGTCTCAAGTAAGCAGCAGATGGTAAAGGAGTCATCAGCATAGAAAGGAGAGGTTAGAGTGGGAGCTGGGTAGGCTTTCTTGAGGAAAGTCCTAGTGGATGAAGAGCCTCACGCTAGAGGAGTTTGCAAATTGGACTGAGTGTAGGAGACAGGATTCTGTCCAAGAGGTCAGAGGAAAGCTAGGATTGAAAGGTGATTTATCACTTGACTAAAAGTAGGACTTCTTAGGGTGATGATCCTGATTATCACATAGTTATCAGAGTGAAGATGATGCAGAAAAGAAGGGCCAGTGCTGGTGGTTTAACTAACAGAGTGTGTCTTTAGGTACAAAAGTTACAGAAGGCAGTCGAAGATGTGAAAAGCAGATATGAAAAACTAGTTTGTGAAAAAAAGCTAATAATGCAAAACAAAAAGTCAACATTGGAGGAGGTAAGCTGGCCCCTCTTGAATATAAAAGTAATACTGCATTTGTGGGTGGCCTGTGCAACAGGATGGTATATAAAATCACATTTTTAATGATTAGCCTTTTCTTAACCTTTATTTAGAATTGGTCTGTTACTAAAATATGTAGGAGGAGACTTCCCTGAATAGATGTTATCCTAAATATTCCTAAGTTATATATTCCACCAACAGTTTTTTTTCTTTAGTGTTAGTCTTCCCAGTTGCATATTATATCATAAATACATTTATCATTTGATGACTTGCCTAGCTTCCTTTGCAGTGATTTATCACCAGATTAGCATGCAGGTTGATCTCTTCTCCCAAAGCAACATGATTACTGCCTACTAGAGCTAAGAAAGAACAGTTATAATTGGCATTGGAGGAGAGTGGCCACCCTCCAGCTCCATTCAGTCCTCCCCTTTAGTCCTGTTCCTTTTAGGAAAACTTTCCAGATTGCCCTTTCATTCTTCCACCAATAAATTAGTATTTATTTTAGATCCTGTATTGACTTGAGAACCTGAACCACACCTAGTCAGATGTAAGCTTTTTTTCTAGTGCCCAGCACAGTGCTTGGCACACATCAGCTCATCCATGCTGTTGATTGATGGTGTCACTTTGTTCAGGAAGTTATGCCAGGATAAGGTCCTTTTCTGAGAGAATAAAGCAATTGGAGAGATAGCTTGAAAAGAAAAGAGGGAGTGAAAGGAGCGGAGAGTATTCTGCTAAGTGTTTTCTCATGGAAAATTCCATTGTCCATGTTGGTTGGTTGGTATCCTTCATGCTTGAAGAGGACCAAAATGACCTCACTGTGCTAGAGTCAAGTTTCAGTGTGTCTGACTGGCTGATCAGACCAATATGAGCTCAGAATGTTCTACCACAGATTGGGCACGAATAGCCTGTGAACATTTGGGCTGTATACTTTAAATTTGTGCATCCTGTGTTTCCTTTGAGCTGTTTCAATTCTGCTTTGCTCATAGAGGTGCAGCACCTTCTCTGATGTGGGCATGCCATGCTGAGCAATCCTGTGCCCATGTCTCCCATGTCACCCAGTCAATTCCAGAGTTCTTAAGAGAGACCTTGAGAGTGTCCTGGTATCTCTTCTGACTACCATGTGATAGCCTGCCCTATCTGAGTTCTCCATAAAACAGCCTCTTAGGCACATACATGTTTGGCATTCAGACAACATGGGTAGTCCATTGTAACTGCACTGTCTGCAGTAGAGTTTGGGTGCTTGGCAGGTCAGCTCGACAAAGGGCCTCAGTGCTGGGTACTGTGTCCACATGATGAGAAAAGAGAAATCAGCTCAGGAGCATGCCTTAGGATCCCATCTGCTCTGTCAGGCAGTGCTTGAAGACATACTCAAGGAGAGTGCAGGGCAGCAATGAGGGACTTTCAGACAGCATCATGTGTGCAGAAAGCCCTGCAGTCACAGTGTGGTTTCATATTAGGTACTTCTTTCTCTGTCCTCACCAACTTAGAATCTCCCTCCATGCTTGCCATGGTTTGAGGATAAAGAATTTCCCAAACCTTCTAGACCCCCATGACTTGGGAGCACATACTTGCTATCACCTAGCATAATGTTTTGCATATAATATGAATTTAACAAATATTTATTGAACTGATTGAAGCTGTATTTTTCTTGATGAAGATTATTGGGTGTTTTCTAGTGGCTGTGGTACTGCAGAAATCTCTTATCCCAGATCTTCAGCCCCTGACGTGTCAGAGAGACTAGCTAGCTGTCTTGCTCTTTGTTTCTAAATATCACATGGATGCTATAAGTAACAATATTCCAGATGCTGACTCTCTTGGGCTGCTTGTTGCTTGGCCACACAAGTGTTAAAATCAGGACCCATAACAGCATTTACAACGAATAGCAGCAGGTGGTTTGGGGTAACAAAAGAGGTGAAAATAGACCCTAGCAAAAGTTACTGTGAACCACTTCGCAGCAAATCTACTGAAACCTCAATAACCCAGTTGAGCCAAGTCTGGTCGAGTATAACAAAAAGTTTTCATGATAGAATATTTTTAAGAAATGTACTTTCATTACTCTTAATAGCAAAGACATACCAGTCTACTAATGTAATGAATGGTATTTTGTAGTGATCATTTTTACCTCTACATGTGAAACAGGAGATAGGTTTTAAATCCTTGCGAGTTCCAATAGCTGCTGGTTATGTGAGAAAGCCACTTCTTTGTATCTCAGTTTTGAGATTTTAAAATATGAGTAGAATAGCCTCACATGGTTATATGTAGAAAACTTCATAAACTTTAAAACCTGTATAAATATCAGTTGTCATTATTGTTGTGAGAAAAACACTTTGTTAGCCTAAAGGCCATATAGTAACGGGAATAATAGGAATAAGATGTCCTTGAAATGGTGATGTTGGGATTAAATGAGATAATATATTTGAAAGTACAATGAGAAACTGTAAAACATTCTGCCAATTCTTATTTAATGGAATTCAAATTAAAAGGTTTTGTTACATTTGTATTTATATATTTATTTCTTTGAAAATGAAATGCTGTAACAAAAACTGTACATTATAAGTTTTATTATCTGTTTTGAGGAAGACAGTAAAAATATTAATGCTCAATATGACTTCTTGCACTTACTTTTCTCAATGATACTGCTCAGGTAAGGGGCCAGATGGAGTCACATTCGAAGGAGTTAGAACATATTCATGGTTTACTGGAGGGGGCTGAGCTGAAGCTGCTGGACTGTCAGGAGAGACTCCTCTACTGCAAAGGGAGATACACAGACCAGTCCCAAACTATCCATGAGCTCCGGAGTCAGGTGCTTAGTGAAGTTGGTGGGATATCTCTGGGAACATGTATAAGGAAGGTTTGGGAATGAGTTCACCAGTTGAGGGCACTCATGTCAGGGTTTTGGAGTTTACTCCCTCTAAAGAATCTACTTGTCATATAGATACTACATTCTGCTGTAGACTATTTAGAATTCTCTTTTGAATAGGAAAACAATAGATTGGTATTATTTAGTAATTATAGCTGTTAAGATGTTTTAACTTATAAATTGATAGCTTTGGGGAAGTCGTGGTGTAGTAGAACTTTGATATTGGTCTAAACTTATTATAAGTATTAGTCTAAATTACTTCAGCAAATAATTAAACTTAAATGTTTTCAGCAAATAAATAGATCGTGCATAAGAATTAGATTACAAATTTTATTTCATCCTCTAGCATTATATTTCTCAAGGGGCTGCTGTAGTAACTACAGTCTATTTTTATTAAATTTTAATGACCTTATTTGAATGTCATATTGAACTACCTCTTGAAAAAATACACAAGAAATTGTTTGCTTATTTGAATTAAAATTTCAAAAGTAAGTTTTCTTAAAAATAAGTTACATTATTTGAAACTGATGGTAGGACTATATCAGGTGAATAACAAGCACAGCCCAAACTATTTAAATTTGTCCTGATAAATAACTGGAGGAGTATACAGTGTTGTTGTAAATGTTTTCCAGCTGGCAGGACAAGAGGATGGGCAGCTTCTGGCTGATAATTGAATTTTTTGGGATTTATCCTTTTAGCCATAAGAAAAAAAAAGATATGATTAGTAAGAAATAGAACTTTCCAGCAGGTAAATGTTTTTAGTTCCATAATCTCATGAGGTATCTGAAAGGCCATGTGATGTAGCAGACAGAATACTGGGCTGAGAGATGGGAAAGAATCGTCCACACAAAGATCTGTGTGAGACCAAACTTCCTTATTCACATGTCATGTGGCAATATTTACATTTTCATGTCTACCCACAAGATGGTTATGACGAAATTGTCACATAGACTTTAAGGCATGGAAATATGTGCTATCATTAACGTGCCATAAGGCATAATAGTGGGGAAGGAGAATATGCATTTATATGGCACTTACTATATATACTAGGCACTTCACTAGACACTTTACAAATATTCTTTCATTTGATTCTCACAACAAGTTTGAAAGGTAGATGCTGTTTTTATCCCCATTTTGTAGCTGAGGAAACTGAGGCTGGGAGACTAGGGTTATCATCATACCTGAACACATAACTGACCACATGTAGTTAAATGAGGATAAAGTGTGGGGGATCATCACGTTTCTCTAGGTGGAAGTTGTACCTGTCAGCACAGCCCAACTGCATTAGCTTTTCTGGCAGCCACATCACAGAACTAAATTAAATCACTTACATCATGTATTTGAACTCAGGTCTTCCTGACTCTGGGTGCATTGCTCTCCCCACTGTGCCTCTAGTGGTCTCAGAGAGTTGAGTGACTGAAGTCCTGAATTGGAGAGTAGATATTTCACTAATTGCACAGATGCTTTCTCAGAAGCATTAGTTTTCTGTCTGAGAGTTGGGATACTACTAATCTACCTCTTATGGATATATTGAAACTTTTTGTGAAATAGGTTGAAATCACAAGAAGTTGAGAAAAGCAAACGAAGGTACAACAATAGATGTTTCCCCTTTTTGTAGATTGATGATAATCAGAGCCTTTTGAAAACACTCTCTTTGGAAGAGGAAAATTGTCCCAGACTGAAATGTGATAACCTTAAACAGTAAGTATGAAATGGATTTGTAATCAGTTTGAATTTTTAATCAATTTCATTTGTACTGTAATTTCATAAATGAATTAAATAAATTTCATAAATTTTCTCAAAAAAGCAAATTAGAACAGATGGATGCAGAAAATGAAAAGCTTGAAAAGAAGGTGACAGGCCAAGAAGAGCACCTAAAGAAGAACAAATTCAAATTTAAAGAGAAATCGGCAGAGTACAATGCCTTGGCCCGGCAGCTGGAAGTTGCTTTAGAAGAAGGAAGACAAAAGGTACAGACAATGTTTCCTCCTCTTTCTCTTTGTTCTCATATTGTTGTTACGCTGATGACAAGGTGATGGGCACAGGCCCATTTCTCTGTTTCACCTGCTATACACCAGGCTGCTTTGGGAGTGTGTTTGGGTCAAGCTTGTGGTTGGCAAAGTGATACTGTGGCTGGGAGCATGAGAAGGCAGAATCTGGAGGCCGTTTGCCTGAGCTCTTTGACAGGTCACTATGCCAGGATTGCAGCTTCCTGTCGTTGGATCGAGGCTTACTAACCTTCTGTACCCGTCAAGGAAGTTGTCCACATGAAGTAGTCGATATTGTGTGACAGTCACTGGAATTTGAGAGTTGGAGGGGATCTCAGGGGTCATCTAATCCAAGCAAAACCTGAAAGGAATCCGCACTGACAGCCCTTCTGGTATCCGGGAGCATCTGTCTGATCTCTTCACACTGAATGTTTCCGTGCTTCAGCCAGGCTGCATGTAGCTTGCTGCAAGCTCTTTCACTGTCCTGTTGGCCTTGTCTGAGCGCTCTTGGCTTCGTCACTGTGGTGCCTAGCACCGGACACCATGCTCCATATGTGGGCTAATGAGGGAAATGTGCAGTGGCATCATCACAGTTGTTGTGGTGGTTGTTTGTCCTTCATTCTCAAAGAGGACCATGATCCTCAGTTCTCCTCCCTGGAAGCTGGGCCTATTAATGCAGCCCAGTTGTAATTGTTCTTTTGTGGCCATATCACACAGCTAACTCATTATTGAGCTGACTTAGTGACAAAGGAACTTAGAAATTCATGTGTATATTTAAATTGTTTCTTTAAACAACTGTAAATAACTGATTAAAGATTAATTTAATTAATTAATTTTAAAAGAAGCTGTCATCTAAAAAGAATTTGCTCATACTTGTTATGCCAACATTGCCATCTAGTGGCAACCTCTCCAGTTATAAGCCTCTAATTTTAATAACCAGCATTTATAGAATACTGTAAGATTTGCATAGTGCTTTACAAATATTATTTTATCCTTAAAATGATTCTGGAAGGCAGATGAACTATTGTTCCAATTTTACAGATGGAAGCAGAAGTTAAGTGTAAAAAAGTTAAGGTAAAATAGCTAGGAAGTATCTAAAGCAGCATTTGAACTTAGGTCTTCCTGACTCCAGAACCAGTGCTCCATCCTCTATGCTATTTCACTACCTCTGATTCTGCATGAACAAATGTTACAGAGATAAGCGTACTAGTATAAGAGCTTTGCTTATTTTAAATTAGTTATTTATTTTAAATATTAATCTTTAAAATAACTTTGAGTTCCAGCTTCTCCTTCCTGCCCCCCCCACTTGTTGAGATGACAGGCAATGTGATATCAATTATACATGTGAAATCATGCAAAACACATTTTCATATTAGCCAGCATACTTCAGTGATTCCCTGATCTCCTTGACTTAGGAATTTCTTCTAGCAGTACTAATTATGGCTCATCCAGGCCTGCCTATCCAATAGTGCTTCTGTCCATGGTCTCTCTAAAGTTCGGCACAGTCTGTCCCCACAGTGAATCAGAGGTGTCCCTTGCTTTTTCCTGACATTAGGAGTGTACCAGTGGTATTTGATCAGTCCATTTTTACTTCCTACCATTTAGTTCCTAGATGAGAGATTCCAATTAGTGCAAATGATGAATCTTATGATGTCACATTCATATTTACCCTGCATACTTCCAGTGGGATGAAACTAATCATTGTATTTCATAATATATTATAATTTTGAATAATGTGAATTTAAATAATGCAAATGCTTCATGGAATTCATTACTTGCACTAATTAGAAATTATAAAATGTCAGAAAATTAAAATTTGAACATGTAGTTCAGAATATTCAGAAAATAATTCTATTAGTAGAAAGTCATATCATAGGTCTAATTAACTTATTTGATTGTAAAAGTTCATCTATTCCCCTACTAATTCAGTTTTGTCAAATTACATAATTAAATGTTTCCTTGCATAAATGGAGCTTAAAAATATGTTTAAAATGTTTAAAAATAAATGTTTGTTAAAGGGAAATGAAATGTTTATTTAGTGTTTATTATGTATCTAGTTTTTTGTTAAACATTTTGAGACACAAAAGTAATACCAGCCTACAGGTAGGTTAAAATATCAGTATGACAGCAATACACACTTAAGTCATAGTGTAAGGAAAAATAATATTTTTCTGACTGGTTAGCTAATCTTAGTTTATACTTTTCCCCATCAAGATAAATTATGTAACTTCAACGTAATGTTGAAATATAATGAATAGCAATTAAAACAAACAGCCTTTTAAGTTGTTAATAAGCAATCATAAATATATAACTCATTATTTTTTTATTACCAAAATTTCAGGTTTCAGAAGAAATAGAGAAAATGACATCTAGAGAGCAGGCTTTACAAACAAAAATATTAGACCTTGAAAGTGAGCTTAGGAAAAAAAATGAAGAGCAAAACCAGGTTATATGCGTATTGAATACTGTGAGTATGGCATGTTTTAATTTCTTACTGTAGAAAATTAATAGCTTTTCAATTACCTTTGCACAATTTATTTAAACATTTAGTCGAATGATGCATTTCTAGGCAGTGAGAAGAATGGGGACTAACAATGTGATCATTTAAAACAACACATTAACTCCTATAATAAAGTAGCATGCATTATCAAGGTCTTGCTTGAATGACTGCTGTACTTTCTCCTATTCTGCTTTCTCAGTAATACCCATTATATTTTTCACGTTTGTTCTGGACTTTCCCCAGGATTTATTTATTTTTTTTAATGGTAGCCATTTCATGGTATTTATACACTTAATATAATTAATTCCTTATTATTATTATTTTTTAAATTGTGCTAAGTTGAAGTTACTTAATTATTGCATGAGCAAGAGAGCCTTAATATACCTCTAGTATGCATGTTGAATTTTGGATATTTCAATTTGTTTTTGTTTCAAACCGATAGATTACGTAACACATAGGTTGCTTTGCTTTGCCATAAAATAACAGTATCACACTAACTTTGTCCAGTCAATTTTTCTATGAAATAATATTGAAACTGTTCATATTAAAGCCTTTTATACATAGCATTATACTTGATTAACTGAACTAAAAAGAAGTGATCTAGAAATGATATAGAGAATGCTATTGCATCATTTTCTTCCAGGAGCCAGAGAATCCATGAAACCATAGAATCACAGAATTGTAGAGGTGGAAAGTACCTCGATGCCTGTCTAGTCCAACGAGTACCCTGGAAGAAAGCTTCAACCCAACCTGCCTGACCATTGGTCATCCAGCCTCTGCTTGAAGACTTCAGATAGGGGGATCCTCCTGCCTCTTTTGAATGGCTCTAATTGTTAGCTAGTCTTTTCTGACATTGAGTCAAAATTTACCTCTTTGCAACTCTTTCCCATTGGTTCTGCCCTCTGGAGCTAACCAAAATAACTGTTTATAGTAACCCTTAAAATTGAAAACATCTGTCATATTTCTCCTGCGATTTCTCCAGGCTAAACATCCCATTCCCTTCCACAGATCTTGGATTCCAGGCTGTTCTCCATTATGGTTGCTCTCTTCTAGGCACTCTCTAACTTCTCATTGTCCTCCCTACATTGTGATGCCTGTAATAGAATTCAGTACTCCAGACATGGTCTGACCAGAGTACCAAAGGATCATCCACTTCATTATTTCTAGAGGGTATACTTCTTAAAGCAGCCCAAGATTTTATTGTCTCCATTGACTGTCATATTACACTGCTAATATATATTGAGCCTGTAGTCCTCTTTAACTACCAGATCTTTTTCAGAAAAACTACTCTCTAACCACTTCCCATTTTGAATCTTATTTATGAACTTTATTGAGCCCAAGTGTGAGATTTTACATTTATCCCTATTTAATTTTGCATATTATTCAGTTCACATCAGTGTTGTAGACGTCTGAGATCTTGACTCTGTCATCCAACATGTTAAGAATCTTTGCTAATTCTCCATACCTGCAGATTTGGTTAGCTATGTGTGTGTCCACGTCATTGATAAATAAAAGTGTTAGCACAGAGCAGACACAAAACCCTGCAATTAGAAAGATCTCCTTCAAAGTTGGCATGGAATGAATGAATATTTTGTGGGTCTGGCCAGTCAGCCACCTTTGAATCCGTCTAACTCTGTCATTATCTAGTCTACTACTGTTCATCTTACCAGTGAGAAGATCTTTGCTAAGATCTAGGGAAGTAATATCTACAGTATATAGTAGACACTTAATAAATGTGTTTTGATTGATTTCCATGATCTTCCTGTTTTGCAACTCTGTGAAAAAAAGGAAATAATAGTCTGTCATGACCAATGTTCTTGATGAAGGCATACTGGTTTTTATAATAACCATTTCCTTTTCTAGATGTTTACTAAACATTTGTTTAATGATCTGTTCTCAAACTTTACTAGGAATAAAGTCAAAACTCATTGGCTTCCACTTGGCAGACTCTAGTGTCTTACCTTCTCCAGCCTTGTGGTGCTCAGCTATCACTGGCAGTGCCTTCTTCACAGTCCTGTCTGAGGGTGTGCTTGAGCTGGGCCACCCTCACCTGGCTTCTCTTGAACATCGACTCTTTATTTTCCACTTGCATTTGTCACTTGTTCCTCTGGCGGGTCAAGCACCAAAGACAATGGGGCCATTGCTCTGCCCCCTGCTCTAACGTCAAGTCACAGTCTGGTCCTTTCTTTAATTGTGCCTTTAAGCCCTTTTCTCATTGTCCTTGTCTTTGGCTCTTCTTTCTTGTTCTGAATCATACTCAGTACTGGAAAAATAGTATTGCTTCTTCCCTTCCTCTTTTCTTCTAGAGTAAGAAGGTGAAAAACTGAAAAGTTCAAAAGTTAAATGATTTTCAGGATTTTCCATTAATTGAATCAATAATAAAATTGTTAATGATAGTTTCATCATGACCAAGGTTATGTCATTTTTGATTATTTTAACATTGCTCTCCTGACCTTTAAACTTATTTTTAATTGCTATTAATTTGATTTCCTAGTTACTATATAAAATAATAAGTATTAGTTGTATATAAATGAAGCTACCTAATAAAGCAGAAAATATACTGAGATGGACAGAATGATGTTTTCTATTTTTTCTAGGTAAGTATTTTATGGGACTAAAATATTTTATATTTATTTCATCATTTGTTACAAATTAACTGTCTAGATATGTTTAAAAAATGTTAAAAAAGATTACCTATATCTCTTATTTCTCACTCTGATGGGCACATAGCAGACTATCAACAATTGCTTACTTAACATTTATATATGTATTTCCCAATTCTAAACTCCTTGATGGCAGAGACTGGTTCTTGTATTTATTTGTGTAGGTGTGTCCCCTGTGCCCAGGGCCTTACGCATAGTAGGTCATTGGGTATATCTTAATGATCTGATCATTCAGTAATTAAGTGCTGACTACATTAAAGTAATGTTAAAGTGTCCTTGCAGATAACTGCAGTCATGGACACAGGACCATTGAGCTGTGAGAATTAGAAGATAGAGGTTTCTTCCAATAGCACTAACAAGGAGATGAGCTGCTGTGAGCCTACTTTGAGCCTTCTTGTAGTCAGTAGTTTAAAGCGGGGAAATCCAGGATGTCTTGGTCTGATTTTCCAAACAGGCCCTTACATACTGTCACCACAGAGCTGTCTTTACAGGATCTTTCTTTGACCAGGAACCAAGGGAGACTTTTTTATGCAGAGCAATGTCGCTCTAAGGGCCTAGTTGTGCAGATGCCCTTCTTTTTGGTACCTGTTGACCCTTAGCTGCACTGAAGACATAGACCAAGAGTCCACCTGAAGGTGGAGGCGAGGACAGCTCTTGTCCCAAGGCCATTGACAGCTGAGTCCCTGATGATCTGACCTGAACTTTGACTGCTAGTGTCAGAAGTGGCTGGACCCTGGCCATCTACAGGGCCCTGACATTCACCTTCATGGGACTGATGGGCTTGGGGGTAAACTATATTGTTACTTAGCAGGAAATCTTTTAATGAATGTGAGATTTCCTCATTAAACTATTCGAATTATTACCATTCTTTAAACTTTCTGTGACTTACAACAGAATCCAAGCCGTCATATCATGGAGAAGCCACTTTATAAAACACAAGTAAATGGTGCTTGAATCCATAAACATTAATTGGTCACTTGATATGTGCTAGAAGCTGTGGGCTTTATGTTCCCATTGTCATTGTGAGCATTTATATAGCACTTTAAGATTTGATAAATGCCCCTGTCACCCTCATTTTACAGATGAGGAAGCCAAGGTTAGTAGTGAAGTGACTTGCCTGGGGTCACACAGTTAGTGCGCTATTAAGTGTCAAGGCAGGATTTGAACGTAGAAACTTAACATGTAGCTATTCCTGCAACTTGTTCTTACTCTGAAGTACATTCAGTAATCACACGTAGTAAATCTGTGATAAATGGTACAGAAAATAGTTCTTTAATGTGCTTAAAAATGAAGGAAACTTTCATTTTGAAATTTCTCATATGAAGTGAAGATGGTAAAATTGAATAGTCTTAGTGTTAAGAATAGATGACTAAAAGAAATATGTAGTTTTATTATGCATTTGCTGTTGAGGTAGAAAATACAGGTTTTGGAGAAAAGTGAGTAGACTGGTTTTGACAATGTATAAATGATGTTAAATATTAATAATGCAGTGTCAGATATGCAGTGGACCCTATTTGTAGTGCCAGTGTCACAGAACAGAAATTAAACTTCTGTTCATGAACAGCCAAGTGGTAGCCAACCAATCTCTGTCTAATTTTATTTTGGGAATGTACCTAGAACTCAGGTGTGACTGAGTCTTTGTTTCAATGAATCGTATTTCAGTGGGCTTCTACTGTATATAAGTATGCAAATTAATGAGTTTAATAGGAAATATTGTCAGATTTGAAGGCTGATTCTCTCCCTGCCACTCCCCTCCCCACCAAAAAAAGTTACATTTTGCTGTTGTAAACCTTGTTACTTTGTATTTTTTGGCATAAATTATATCACTAATGCATCTTTCACTTTTTTGTTTAGAAGGAACAGCATCAGGAAATATGTTTGAAAGAAATGCAACATAGCCTTGAAAAGACAGAGAATCAGAATGAGAGTATACTGAATTATGTCCAGTTTGTTAAAAACTCTTTTGTAACCATGTTTGGATGAAATAATTTCTATTCTATCTCAGCATGTCTTTTGGTTTTTACTATGGATCCCCAAAGTGATTAGGTTAAAAAACTATCATTATGCACCAGTAACATCAGTATGTTATGAGTTTGTGGTGAGATGCTGCCCACAGTATTGGAGAATAATTGATAATTCAGGTAACACACAAGACTGCTGTTAGCATTTTTCATTATTGGAGAATACCTGTATTTTTTGCATCAAATGTTTGGGTTATAGAAAAGGTTATAGAAAAAGGAACCTGAATCATATTATTTCGTGAATGCATAGCCCACTTCCTTTTCAGACTATTTTTTAAGTCCTGAACTGGTTCAGTTTAATACTTTGTTTTGTACACGTGCTAAAAATGTTATTAAAATCTATTTTATATAAAAACTTGGAATTGTCATTAAAGAGCAACCAGTGATAACAAATGACACATTGTATTGGAGTCAGTTCTTTCTTTAAGGAGATTAGACATTAGTGCAGGTATTACCATCTTTATTTCTTAGGTGAAGAAGAAAACCTCACAGAGAGAGGACTTGTGTGTACGTGGCTAAAGCAGAACTTGAGCCGGGTCTTCTGGCTTGGAGACCCCCTATTCTTCTGGCTCTGCTGTGATGTCTGTCCTATCTGTTTTAGAAAATCATTTCTAGTATGCTGTCTTCCCCTGAGCAAGTTTCCATACTTTCATAGGTCATGTATTTGAACTTGTTTTTCCCATAATTTGATGCCTTCCACCCTGTGAACAGTATTATACTCCTGAAGTCTGGTTTGTTGGGACTAATGGTGCTGTTTGGTACACTGAGGACAATTCACTTGTTCATTTGGGGACTTAAAGCCCATAGCAGTCATTTTATCCTCCAGGTAACATAGAAACCTGGATTCCTGAGTGTGCAGGAGGGAATTAGGATGATGTTATTTAGGAGGACTGTTTCCTCACTTGGCCAGAACAAGTTCATGGTCCATCACAGAATTATAGAGCTGCTCTTAAATCCATTGTTATTAATGACTGTGAGATGTGAGTAAATGCTTCTTTCTCCAAGTGACCTGCCCCATATTCTTACAAGTTTTTGGGCCCAGTCTTCTCTTATAGCCTGTGAACTCCTGGAATATGCAAAGACATGTTGCCTGAAGCAAATGGATTATAGAACATTTTTGCAAAAGTGAAGAAAACATTTTCAGTCCCAGTTTTAGTGCCGCTTCATTGGGTAAACAGAAGACTTAAAAGCTTTTGTATATAGGTTAAAAAAAGGTAGTTCCTTACATCTACTTGTTTCAGATTATATATAAAAAAAACCAAAACCAACAAACCCAAACCAAATTTTAATGAAAATCATTTCTTAGAAGAAAAAAATTAACGAAAATTCCATGTGTCTATTTGGAATAGGAAACATTCTCCTTTTAGGCAACTCTTGCTGAGAAAATAGAAATTTCTATTCAAAATGTAACTTAATATTTCTAGTTCATTATCCAGACTAGCTGTGGTGATTTCAAATGACACTGCCAAAAGAAAAAAATTAAGTTATTAAAAAAGTCTTGCATATTTTTTCCTTAGGATTTCAACAAGCTTTTATTTGTAACATTTGAAAGCAAATTGGTACTTGCTTTTGAGAATGCCACAGTTTTCTTCCTGCATTGGTCTGAGTTTAGTCCAAAACCATGCCAATGTCAACATGGTAGAATAAACTGTGGGTTTGAACTCCAAAGAGACATGGGTTTCTGTCTTGACTCTGACATCTCCTAGCTGTGTGAGCTTGGGCAAGTCATTAAATCTTTAAATCTGTTTCTGTATATATGACAAAGATAATTGTATTACCTTATAAGGTTTTCATAAGGAAAGTGCATTGTAAACTGTCAAAGACAACAATTGTATTTGCATATGCCTCTCATCAACATACAGCTTTTGAAAAATAGAATGGGATGCTTTGGGAATTCTCTTTTAGAGTTTTCCAACCAACAAGTAGATGAGCATTTATCAAATATGCTCTAGTGGAAATTGTTGTTTTGGTACAAGTTGAACTTGCTCCTGCCCTTTGTCTCCTGTATGGTGACAGATCTCCATGTCTAGCATGACCCAGATTCTAAATCTATAGCCATCTTCATGACATGTCTCCTTGTTCCAACCTTCATCTTGAACCTGGTGCTTCAGTTCCCACTCTTGGGGTCTTGAAAGATGAGAATCCTCTCTATCTAGCCTGTCCCACTCTCTGTTTCTCTCTTGCCATCTTCATCCCTTTCCCTCCTGCCACTTTCTCTCCCATTCCTACCCCTGCCCACACACCTTTTATACCAGATGGTATAAAGCTCTGGGTCAATAGTCAAATCAACATTCTCATTCCTAGAAGGAAAGTGTCATTTGTCCTATGCTTCCACTGTTATCTCTGACTTCCTAGACCACAACACACTTCCCTAGCCCTCTCTCCTTTATATGTATTGTATTTCCTAATTAGAATATAAGATCCTTCGGGGGTAAGGACTTGGTTGATTTTTCATTATATACAGCACTTAACACAGTTCTAGGTATATAGTAAACACTTAACCATTTTTTTTTCATTCACTCATGGCCTCTACTGTACCTAAGAACTCTTAAAATAATTCTTTTAGTTCCTTGATTTTGTTGAGCATTGAAACCCTAAAACTCATAAATTTCCTTTTCTTCTTTTTCCATAAAATTTTCTAACTTCGTCTGAGTATGATCCTTTATAAATTGTATTTTAAAAGACAGTGATAATCTGATGCTCCCAGACACTAAAACAAAAGAAAAAGAAAACATTAAAAGTGAACTCAAAAAGACATAAAGGTATGACAGGCTGCATTGTTGTATGGAATATTCATACTGATGAATTCTCAGTCTTCAAAATACACATCTCCAGGTTAGCTATGGATGTGTGATCTCTTTACTGTAATTTCTGACTAGTGGTGTTGATTACCACCCATGTCTTTTCATTGTACATGACCCATCTATATTCTCCCATAAATCTAGGGGAGATGGGCATAAAACGAGGCCCCGTTAGAAGGGTTCTATTAAAATGGCATGGGCACCATAATAGCATTGGTTTTCCTGGAGGAGCTGTCCTTTGCTTTGGCTCCATCACCACTACCTTTTGGCCTCCAGTCCAACATCTCTCGTATTTTATCTTACATATCACCACCTGTGAGTTTGGGGTTCTTTTGTGCTTACACCCATGATAAGTGACAACACTAGCAAATTCTATACAGCGAATTTTAGATCAAGGTGGAAGGAAAGGGAAATTGAGATTAAAATACTCTTTGTTCTTCTGAAACCCTACTCCAGGGCCCACCCTTTGGTACCCATTGAAAGTTAAACTTGTTAGAGGGAATGACAGTTCTAGAACTTTATTTTAAATGTCTACTTAAAACAAGCTAAAACACTGGAAATGATGTATATGCCACTAGGTAGGTTATAATAATGGACCAGAGACTGGAATTCCTATCCCAGTACCAGGGGTAAAAATTACGCATCGGTGTCCTCCCAAGTGGCTGAGATTACCAAGGCTGTTTTGACATACTCCAATCATGGAACACAGGGTCTTATGTCTAGATTGGTCAAAGAAGTTGAAAAGTAAAACTGGGTCAAGTAAAAAGACGAGTTAATTCATGAGCTCAGTCACAAGCACCCAGCTGGAGTAGGACAAGGGGAGGGAATAAGAAATGAGTACCTCCCTGTTCCCTGAAGTACACCTGCTTTTTCTAGCATCACTAACATCCCAATGTCTTCCTGTGCAGGTCTTTTCCATGTTCTCCCAAACATTTTCATGGTGGGTCTACCCTATGAGCTGGAGGTTTTCTGCTACACCTCCTGACATTGCATGCTTACATCAAGAGCATGACAGGTGCCTATTACTTAGCCCTCTTCTTACATGATCAACCCACATTGCTTTTTGATCATGTACAGTCTATAATTTTTGTTTATAATACTATGTGGTTACTTGTGTTCATTGTACACCTTTCTGGTAACAGTAGCAATTTTAATTTTTCTAGGGGTGGTTGTATTTCATGATATAGCCATAACAGTTGAGATAATATTTGTAAAGCACTTAATCACAGTGCCTGGTACATAATAGGCACTTAACTTATGCTCATTTCCTCCTCATGAAACATCACCAGATGAATTTTGATATTAAAAAATAAATCGTTAAAAATGAGGTTTCAAAAAAATGGTTTTAAGGTAAAGCTTATTCACTATGTGACTTCCAGAAGGCAATTTAATCTGCTCTCTTCCATATATTTAATTCTGGTCTAGCCATTGTCCTCAACCTCCTCTCACCAGAATTGTGAACTTTTCTCTTCCAACTACCCTAGGCTCTAATAAGTAGATTTTTGCCTTATCTTGCTGGGATATCACTTCCTGACCATCTCCAAACCACACTGGCTCTCAAGATAGTTCCCTGGGAACTCCAGGGAATCCTTAAAACCCTTTCAGAGGGGGACCTTCTCTTCAACTTATCTACAGCCCTCTGATGGGACCTGACTTGCCTGGAGTTATACAGGCTGTATTTGTCACAAGCAAGGTTTTAAACTCAGGTCTTCCTGGCTTTGAGGCCAACTTCCCATCAAAAAATAAAAAAAAAACCTCTGACAACCTCTAACAGCTCCACATACAAAAGGAAAACATTGGATTATAAAATAATTGGTCCTAGCAGAGATCTAAAGATTATCATTCCTATACCAAATAAGAGGACAACACAAGAATTTTGTACCATTTTTGTACTATCTTTCCCAATCTACTTGGTAATCAAGAGACCCAGCCTTGGGCTCCTCCTTTTGGGGAGGGATCCTCAATAATTTTAAGTGTGTCAAAGGGTTCATGGGACCAAAAACATGAGAACTGCCGTACATACGTACCCTTTTCTCCCTCTCTTTTAATTCTTTACTTAATGTGTTATAGAATGCATGCTTCTCAGGGGTAGGGACTGTTTAGCTTTCTTGTATTGGTACATGCAGAGGTTAGCCTCATGCCTGATACACGCTAAATGATTAATAAATGCCTTCTCACTAATATTACTGTCTTTCCCAAATTATATAAAATGATAGACCAGTTCTGTGGGTGGGTATGTCATAATCTGGCCATCAGGAATTATTTGCATACTTTGTTTTTTTCTGTGTGGATAATTTTGCCAAATTTTAAAATGATTTAGAATCTCATTTAGGGGACTCTGCAATATTCTGGGGCTTGAAGGAATCGGCATAATGTCATTCACAAATAGGAAGATCTGGTACACATTACCATTTAAAGGAAATCTGTTTCATTTGCACTCTGGGCGAGAAGTCCTTTATGACTTGTTTGGCATAGATCTCTCATTTTCTGCCTGCATGAGATTGATAACCAGAGGTTTATCAGTTATCTCTGTTGATAAATCTTTCAAAGTATCTGATAAACATATTCATAGAAGATACTTTGTTGGAGGAAACCCCTTATGGCAGCTTCCATCATACTGAATAAAACAATTTTAAAATAATAACACGAATGATGCAATCCGATATTCTCCTAGTTTTTCAGTCAATTCTGCGCCTTTAAAGGTGTCTCCCCTGTAAAAAATTGTGAATTCAATGTTCTCTTCTCATATTTTCTTCTGAATATCCTCTGTACACATGTAGGACACACAGTAATTTTGCAGCAATGAGAAACTAGGCATATAGGTCAATAATCATTGATGTTCTCCTGTCTTTTTCATCAATGACACTGTCCTTGATTTTTTTACTTCTATGTCTGTCTCTTCCCTTTTTTCAGCTATCCTGAAAATCAGTGCTTCAATACCTTCAAAAATTACATCATCCCCAGAAGAAACCTCCTGTGTGCCTCAATTGCAGCAGTTCTTCCTGCCGTGTTTTTCTCAAGTGTTAGCTTCCTCAAACATTAAAAATTCTGACGAATCCTTTACATTTTGTGATTGCTGTTTTCTCTCAGTACCTTCCTTAAACAATCTTCGAGTCATCTAGGAGCTTTCTGAACCTCATCCTCCTGATTTATGAGGCAGCTTTGCCAATCGACTTCCCCCATCCTCTTCAATAAGTTTTGCAAACTTTTGGGGTTCTAATCTATTTGCACTCTGTCTGCTTTTTCATCTGTCAAGGAGATAAAGTGTTAGTTGATGCAGTTTTTGCCATTGGGAATGGTGGTAGGGGGCAACTGGCCTTATTGCGGCAATTCTTTTGTATCAGTTAAACTATATTCCTTGAGAACAGGGGTTAATTCACTTTGGTTTCTGCCTCTCTAGTGCTTAGAACAGTACCTGGTATGTAGTAGGTGCTTAATAAATGTTGGCTGACTGATTGACAATGTCTGCTCCTGATGAGTATAAATAAAATTGATAGACAATACAAATCAGGGCTTGATTTGTTTTATTGATTGTCTAGACCTACAAAAGTGATGGAAAAGATGTTAATAATTCATAATAAACAGAATAATTCAGAATAAAGTGAGTCCTAGGTCCATCTCTTATTCCTTCAGAGGAAAACAGGCTGTTAAACATTTATTTGCTCTCCCCTTGATTTAGGTAAAGTTGAATGAAGGAGAGAATGGATGGAGGCATCTCATTAGGGGCCACAATAGACATCTCAGTAGTTAGAGAAGTAAAATGTCCCTTGGTTTGTGAGCATCATATGGTGCTTAAGGTGTTTTTAGTTACCTCGCTTTGGAACTTTCTGTCTGACAGACATTTCAGGAAGAATTCAAAGAGACTTAATTGAAAGGAATTGAGTAAAGTTAAACAGGGAGTTGGTCTTTCCCATAGACAACTTGTGATACTGACGTTTAATGGGAGGAAGACTAGGTCTCGTGATTAAAAAGTAGGTTGGGAAAGCTGCCCCCTTAGTTTAGAATACTTTTGTAGTCTTCTGGGGTCCTTGTTATTTGGCCTAGGGATGATAATCTCAAATCTATGCTGGGACCAATTATTTTATAACCCTGTATTTTTCTTCTGTATGTGGAGTTATAAGAGGCTGTCAGAAAGCAGTAGATGTACTTGATGGAGAGAGAGCTGGCCTCAGAAGACCAAGGTTGAAAACTGTCTGTGTGAGTCTTGGGAGGACATGTCACATCACAGGGCTCTAAATGCATTGCAGAGAAGGTCCTCACCTGCATTATTCCTCATCTGAGAATTCCCTGTACTAATAAAATTATGTGAAACCAGCTATATTCACCCCTTTATCCCCACTATTTATTTTTTCTTAATTTCATGTATTTAATCTACTTAGTTTAAAAATTATACTGTCTTCACTTAATCATTTTTTCATTCACCCATTCATCCATTTAATTATTCATGCATGTATTCAGTTATTTTAGGAAGAGGAAGTTTCTTCTACTTTTACTTTTATGAACCAAACTATAATGGATGGATATATGCTGGGAAGCAAGAGAAAATGTTTGAAGCTAATGTTAGTCCCACCAGGATTACCCACTCTTCCAGCCCCATATCTGTGTTTCTTCATTCATTTTTTAATATTTAAAGAATAAGGAATCCTTTGTAAAATTGTCTTTCCTCTCTCTAACAAATACTGAAAGTTTTGTCATTCATTACAAATCTACATGTAGTTTTAGTAGTTCCAGTTCTAACTAAAGAAAGTGAAGATATAATCTATTAGGGACATTTTAGATGTTTCATTTTAATTTTAATGCAGCCCTTTTAAGGTCATACATTCCATCTAATTCTTAGAGTAGTTTTTATTCACCCAGCAACTAAGACCATAATGTTAATCATTTCCTCACCAAAACTTCAATTATGCCAAGCACTTTTTAATTATCCTCCAACCCACAAGTCTATTCTTAGCAGAAAGTCTGACTTCAGGAAAGGCAGTGTATTCCATCCACTGTGGCAGAAATCTACTTACCACTTTGCAGCCCCACCCACAAGGAGGCCTCTGTGAATTAAAAGCTACCAAATTCAATGTGTATTTTTAACTTCAATTAAAGTCATGTTTGGCATAAAAATGGAAGACTTTTTTTTGAAGCACAAAAAATGCTAGGTTGGAATTTCATGTTATTTTCAAAATTTAGTTTATTCCATGAATCTTCTTTTTTGAATTTCCGGGAAATCCGTGGCACCTATCAGTTATTTTGTTCTAAAGGAGGAAACATTTAGGCAAAAGCTTTGCTTTCTTTATTGTTTTCATATTGGTAATGTTAGTGATTCCCTAACCCCCCCCCCAATTATTTTGTATTTATTATGGATTCAATTTGCAATTATTTACTGTATATTTTCTGCCCCCAAACCCCACCCCCCAACTCCAATAGAATAAAATTTTCTTGAGGTCCCAGACTATTTTATTTCTGTCTCATATCCCCAAGGACTAACACTATGCCTAGAACATAATAGAATCTCACTAAGTGCTTGTTGAATTAAATTGAATTTGAAAGTAAACATTTTGAAAATAAGGAAGGGGAAAGAATATGGACAAAAAGTTACAGAAGTAAAATGTAACTGAAACCAACCTCTTATCCAGGCAATGAAAATTCCTACTTTTAGAGGGAAAAAAATGAACTTACAGGAATCACTTTGTGGTTTTGTAAACTATTTTATTTACCAATGACTGATGTAGATAGCATATTAAATGGTTTTAGGAAATTTTGAGTAAAATTTACTCACAAAAACTCTGTACCCTGAGGCAGAGGATTTTCCCCCGACTAGTATTGTAGTACTTAATTCAATTCAAGAAACATTTATGTGTCTATTTGCTAGGCCCTGTGCCAGGCACTGACTTGCTTTCAGATTACGGAGTAATCAAGATAAATTATTCCAGATTTCATATGAGAAAAAAAATCTCTGATCTTATTAGTGCCAAAAAAAGACAAACAAGAGAACATCAGCAACTACCAATCTATATGCCTGCCTACTCTCCCATCTGTATACAATTTTTATGGGAAACATCTATATAACAAGCATCTCTCAAGGAGGGCATGGGTGGGTGGAGGGGAGAGAACAAGAAGGTTTTCACAAGCAATAGTCTGCAGTGAACTATATATTTATCATTTTGTGGGAGAATAGAAGGTCACATGGCGCTCATTTGTTGAAACACATAGAATATTACAGTCCTTATGGCCAGGTGTGGTGTTGGACTTGGGAGTCAAGAAGACCTGGATTTATATCCTTCCTCAGATGCTTACAAGCTGTGTGACTTGGGGGGAATCCATCCTTTAACCTCTTTAGACCTGAGTTTCCTGTTCAGTACAATGAAGGAGTTGCACCTGATGACCTCTGAAGGTCCCTTCTAGCTCAAAATATAGGATCTTATGATCATTGTGAAAGGGCTTAAAAAAATCAATAAAGAGCCCGAGAGTTGTATATCTTCTCCCTTTGGGATAAGAGGAAACTATCAGAAGATCAAAACTGGTGGGCAGTTTTCCTCTACTGTGACAGTTTAAAAAAATAGAACTTTATTTGTATATATTTTTTTTCATCACCTGTATTTCTCCCTGTATTCCTCCCCACTCAGAGAAGCAGTAAGAGGCATCTCCTTATATCTTATCTCTTATTTGGGGCCATGCGTGTTCTTTTATTTTTACAACTTTATTTGTAAATAAGGAGAATTATTCTACTTTTCCTATCTTTAATTCACAGTTTTGATCCCTAAAAGATTCGATCAGGAAGTTTCTGAATTATGGAGAAACCACAGGAATAATGACGAATTTATTGCACTCTGTGTTTCATTACTCCATGCAGGGTCTGGCATTGGAAAACACCAAGTGTTTTCCTGCTATTTTAAATATTGCTAATGAGTTATTTGAAATTTTTAAGTGATGGCTTACTAAATAAAGATAATTTTGATCGTGTACAAGGCTGAGGGTTTTTGCCATAGAAAGCATGGTGGTGGTGGTGGAAACCTGTAAAATGACTGATTATACAAAATTCAGCTGGCTGGAAGGTCACCATCCCAGCTTGGAAATGAACAGATTGCCAGGGACCATAGAGCACCTCAGGATTTTAATTTGTCTTAAGCTTTCTAACTTTGTGAAGAATGAGGAAGGTGCCTGAGGATTCATTTCCCTTCTAGTATTCAAAGTCTAGTTAACTCTTTACCCTAAAGTCTTTCTCAGCTTTTAACATATCTCTTAGACCTCAGATCACTGTAAATTCAAATAGTTTATTTTTTAAAAGTATGGTAACATTAACAGCAACAGCATAATATTCTCCCAGGGTCAAGTTTGCCATGGCAGAGGCAAGGGAATAATTTAGCTGCCTTCTTCTAACACTTCTGTTCTTTCACTTTCATCTGCCAAAGGTATTTTCCTAGGACACAAACCATACTCTCAACACCTTCCCCACGCAATTAGTTTCACTCATTTCTTCTGAGAACACTGAACACGTGTCTTCTTTTGGTGGACTTCTCCTTCCTCCCCATAAGACCAAACCAACCCGGCATTCTCTTCCTTCCCTCTTAATTCAAGATAAGAAGAAATTCATGCTCAGGTAAGAGGCTGGACTGAATGACTTCGGGGGTCCTTTTCAGTTCTGACATTGGATCATTCTCTGGAGCAGGAGTCAACGAAGATATGCCAGGGAAACTGAGAAGGAAGAAAAAATAACAGTAGAAGTGAGTAGTTATCCATATAAAATGTTTCAGAGAGGTCAAAGAGGACTAAAGTACAATTGAATTAGATTATCAGAAGGTCATTAGTGACTTTGGTGAAGATAGTTGTAGCAGTGGAAGGAATAGGAGCCATATTGTGAGGGTTTGGGGAATGAATAGTGAGAAAATGTAGACTTCATATTAGACTTACAAGACTGGCAGTGAAAGAATGGAAAAATATGAAAGTAGCTTCAGGGAATAGTAGGACTGAGGGAAAGTTTAGTTTATGTAGTTTTGTAAATTAATTTTATTACTTTGTTTTGCTACAACAAATACTTCCCAACAAACACTAGCTCCTGTTACAAAGTACATCATACATAGAATCAACATCAAAGAGATCACTGATTATTAATAGAAAAGAAGGATATGTTCTTTAAATCTGACTACTAACATTGATCTTTTTCATTGACCAAATTTTAGTCAATTACAAAGGTTCTCAATGGTGAATTTATAAAGTTGCTGTCATGGCTTTTATTTTTTCTTTTGATTCCTCTTTCTTTCCTCTTTATCACTTCAGGTAAATCTATATTTTTCGAAACTTCTTAATATTTTCCATTTTTTAAGAAATTGCAAGTCAATTAGTGTGACTATCTGCCTATAGCTTCTTCAATAAAATGTTTGCTCCTGGATGAAAGTGAGGTAATATCCCATGGTTGCTTAAATTTTCATTTCTCTGATTATTAATGATTTTGAACATTTTAGGTGATCATTGTTCATTTATATTTCTTCTTTGAAAAAACTCTTTTTATGCATTTTGACTTTACTGGGAGAATGTTTTATATTTTCACACACATTCATAAATTCTCTAGATTTTGAATATCAAACTTTTATCAGAGATGTTTAATGCAATGATTTTTTCTATTTTTCATATTATTTAATTCATTCTAGCTGAATTTCTTTTTTTTCTGTAAAAGTTTTTAAATTTTGTATATGGAAAATTCAAAAGGGATGATTCATTGAGAATGTCTTTGGAAGAGACAATAAGGGAGGAACAGAGACACAAGTGGAGATATCTGGAAAAATAACTAACTCTTACCCTGAAACAGGATGAAAAAGAGAATACATGGGGGAAAAAATGTACCATATTTTATATTAGTATAATTAATTTTTAAAAATTATTTTATTATATATTTAATTGTTGTTTAATCATTTCAGTCATATCTGACTCTACATGATCCCCTTTGGGGTTTTCTTAGCAAAGATACTGGAGTGGTATGACATTTCCTTCTTCAGCTCATTTTATAAATGAGGAAACTAAGGCAAACAGAGTTAAGTGACCACGGTCACACAGCTAGTAAGTATCTGAGGCTGGATTCAGAGTCAAAACATGAGTCTTCTTGACTCCAGACCCAACACTCTATGCACTGCACCACCTAATTGCCTCTAGATATTTGATAACAATTAACAAAAACTAAATGACCATAAAAAAAGACTAAAATCCAAAATAAACTCTTAGCATTTAAAAAGATAGAATTAAATGCTTCAAGTTTCTCCTCAGTCTGACACATTGCCTCCAAATTAGCTCATAATTAATATTTACTATTATTTGGCCATGCTTGCAAAACCTCAATGGCTCCCTATAATATAAAATAAAATACAAATGTCTGAGACCGGCATTTATAGGTCTATACAATGTGGCTCTCATCTGTTTTTCAGAGTATTTCACTTTACTCCCCTTTATTCCCTGAACATTCTGTAGCTAAACTGACATAATAGTGATTTCCCCAAATTCAATATTTGATGGACCATTTCATACCATAGCACAGGCTGTCAGCCATGCCCGGAATATATACTCTGTCCTCATCCTTGCCTCTTTAAGGGTTCTTTAGCACAAGGAGTGTTTGATTTTCTTCATGTATCCATAGGATTTCATAGTGGTTAGAATATAGGCAGCAGTAAGTAAAGCTTCTCAAACTATTTGCATTTTATCTATCTATCTATCATCTATCTATCTACCTATCCATCCATCCATCCATCCATCCATCTATCCATCTTGTATCTCCTAATAGAATGGAAACTCACTGAGGGGCAGGGATGGTTTCATTTCTCTCTTGGTACTTTTGCACATTGTTTTGCACATAGTAGGGTCTTAACAAATGTTTATAGAATTGAATTGAAAGAAAGGTTCCCAGAAAGTTATGGGTGATGGCAAGATGCTTGAGGTCATCATAAGAACTCAAGATTTAGTGGGAGAGATGGAAGGCAAATAAATCCGTGTCAGTTTTAAGAATTCAGAGTTCAAAATCATGGTTTGCTATGATAAGGTACTTTAAGGTTTGCAAAAGTGTTTACTTTATCTCATCTTATTCTGGGAGCTAAGTGCTGTTTTCAGAAGGAAGGGAACAAGCATTTATAAAGCACTGGCTCTATGCCTAGTGCTTTTTTCACAAGTACCTCATTTGATCCTCAAAACCATCCTGGGATGTAAATGCTAGTATTATCCCCATTTGGCAGTTGAGGGAACTGAATCAAACAGAAGTTAAGTGACTTGTCCAAGTTCACACAGCTATTACGTATATTAGAACTCGGATCTTCATGACTGGAGATCCAGCGCTCTCTAAACTGTGCCACCTAGCTACCCATAAGTTAGTCCTAGAAGACAGGAAAAACACTTGATATTAAGGGAGTTTATTCATACTAGAATGGGCATTCCCAAGGGCACCATTGGAAGCTGTAGAGGACTGGGCAGGAGAAGATCTGACCTGGGAAGGGATAGACTTCAGCCGAAATGGGATGAGAATATGGAAATGGGTTTCAGGGGAAGGGGATTTTTGCCTATGGAAACAAGGCAGGGTTGACCTTTGAGTGAGCAGAGCTTGCTGAATTAATCAGCCAAAACTTCCAATTAGAATATTGACTAATCAGGATGTTGATGTCTGGGTCCTGACAAGTAAGAGGTTTTTTTCTTTCGCTACTGCCTACAGTCCAACAAACTCAGTCTTTGTGAGAGCAAGGGAATCCACTTCTCCAAACAGAAATCATGAGTTGGACCCACTTAAGGTGATAAAGTTGGCCTGACCTTGGCTATTTAAAAGGACCTTGGTATGTTTGTTCTTAATGAAGAGAAAAATCCTTGAGTGTTGTCCAACAAAGACAGTTTTTAAGAACTTTCCTCATGGGGCACATGCTCATGAAAGAGTGGAGCATTCCATCTCAACTCCTTTGTCAGAGTCTATTTATACTAAAGTCTTGTCCCAATTGGAATTTCCCAACCTGCCAGCTTCAATATGAGACTGAGCTTAAGGAAAATAGAGGATAAGAAGATCAATGTTACTGAAGGAAACTTTGCATTTGATTGGAATCCACAGAATGTCAAAATCCTTCCCTTTGGGAATAGACTTAGGCCGTTATTTCAGCTCTAACTCATGGGAGGTATGGGTCACTTTTGACTATGGCTCCAATTTACTTTTCTAGCCTTATTTCACACTGTTTTCTTTTGCCCACTCTATCTTCCCATCAAACTGGATGACATAATAATGTCTGATCTTATCCTATTCTCTCTTTATTCTGTGTATTACTGCTGGTAATTATTCCCCATGCCTGGAATACACTCCCTCCTTACATCACCTTATTGCCCTTCTGCTCACCCATGAAGGACAGTTTAGGTACAACATTCTCTGGGAAGTATTCCCCTATCCCTACAACTAAAAATGTCTTCCCCTGCCAGAGAATTACTGAAATGTCCTACTTTTGTCCATATCTCTTCCCATCTACCCAGCATCTTCTCACCCTCTACAAGGTATTATTGTTGTATAAGGCACACCTTTTCCTCCAAATCTACCCCTCTTTTGAACTTCTCTGTTACTGCTAAAGAACTCCATCCTCTTAGTGACCCCGATTCATAATCTCTGTATCACCTTTGAGTCCTCACACATCCCATATTTCTAATCAGTCATCAAATTGTATCATTTGTACTTTAATCAAAAGACCAATTCATTTAGATTTAGCATGTTTGTAGCTTCTCAGCCTCTCTCATGTATATTCTTTTATCTTCCTTCACACAACCACCAGTCTATTTCAATCCCTTATTTCCTCTAACGTGGACTATTGAACCGTTATTATCACTGGTGGAGAGAGTTTCCACACTTGGAGTTTTCATTAGGAATGACATTCCTGATCTGGATGTACCAGAGGCATCAAGCTCCTGCTTACCAGCAATGACAAGGTTTTGCAAAGGGCAATGGTTTCACTGAATTGTGTTGAAGTGGAGTAGAATGAGACATGATGTCCTCCTATAGAAGAAAAACAATTCTCATTGATGATTTTTATTTCAGGTCATGTTTTTTCCACTGTTAGCCTTCAGTATTGATACGTGAATGCAAATGGTGAGAGAGTTTCTGAAAGGAATGTATATTTTTTCACATGTGAATATCCCAAGAAGCAAAGTAGCAACATGGATACAAAACTAGCTAGAATTAAGGAGACCTAAGTTTATATCCTGCTTCTGCATCATTGTTTATTTTTTTTTTTAGTCATGTCTAACTCTCCATGACCCCATTTGGCATTTTCTTGGCAAAGATACTGGAGTGGTTTGACATTTCCTTCACCAGCTCGTTTACAGAGGAGGTAACTGAGACAGGATCAAATGACCTGCCCAGGATCACATATCTAATAAGAGTTGGAGGCTGGTTTTGAACTCAGGAAGAGGAGTCTTTCTGACTTGAAGCCTGGCCCTCTATCCACTCTATCCATAGATGCCCATACACGTCAGCAGAGGTATTTCTTCATCAGGAATTCCTTACACAAATAAAAATCACAGATGCAGTTTAAAAAACAAAAACAAAAAGCCTGACATAAAATATTGGCCACATTCTATAAGTATAAGAAATGGTCCCTGTTCATAATTTCAACTACACTTAACCTTCTAATTAGTAACCGAGATGGAAGCAGTGTTAAAATAATTATATGTATAAATGAGTTCCACATAATGAAACCCTTTTTCATTTACAGGGCCTATGACTAATAAAGTTTGGTACCACATGTCCACTGCATTAAGTGAATCAAATCAGTACCTATGCCAATATCAACACATTTGTTACGTTTACATGCCACAGAAACCACCAATATGAAACACATTTTTACTAGTCTCCACCTTTAAAACTTCATGAACTGGAATTAATTTCAAAAGGAAGAAAGACATCTGGTTGAAATGTCTTTAAAATGGGTAAACCACAAGCTACTATATGAAAAAGGTAGTTAGATTGGAAACAAGGACAACCTGAGCTAAGTCAAACCTATTTTCAATGTTTTACTCTTCTCTAAAGTTGAAAGGAAGGAAAGGACTGTATAATGAAAAGAGTATGGGACCTGGAATCAGGAGACATGTTGTATTCAACACTCTTTCTTCCTTCTCCCACTTCTCCCACTGCCAAAAAATTTCTTAATAACTGTGTGACTATGGGCAAGTCACCTAAGTTCTTTAAGCTGGTTTCTTTATCCGCAAAATAATACCTCCCAGCTTGATCCTGGACCCAAATGACATTGTGTTTCTTGGCTCAGGCTTAGTCTGCTGTAGAGTCTCTTAAACAAGATCCATAATTAGCTAAAATAATTCTGCCTAACCATCTACATTAAAAAAAATAGTGGATAATGGTGGAATATTTTCCAAGCTGAAGTATGCAGTTGGTTGTACATTTCATTAGTGCATGTGCCTCAGACAGACACTGTAGGTAAACAATGAATGGGACCCAGAAATGAATGGGAAGAGAGAGGGTATTTGGAAAACCAGACCATGTTTTTTAATGACACCAAGCTTCTCACTAAAATAAAGGCCCATCTTTTTAACATTGGTATAGGTGGTGCAATAAAACTAGATCATTGAATACCATGGTCTACAAAGAATTAAAGGCAACAATCACCTTGAAGGGCAGTGGAGGGGCTTTGAATAGCTTGTAGCAAATTATCAATAAAGTAAGCAGTCGAAGATAGAGAAATTTCATTTAAAATAACTTAAACAACATAAAATACTTGGGGGTGTACCTTCCAAGACAAACCCAGGGACTACATGAACACAATTGCAAAACATTTTTCACAAAATAAAGTCAGATCTAAATATTTGGAAAAATATTAATTGCTCATGGAGAGGCCAAGCCAATATAATAAAAATTGCAATTCCACTTAAGTTAATTTACTTATTCAGTGGTGTACTAATCAAACTACCAAAATTTTATTTTATGGAACTAGAAAAAATAGTAACAAAATTCATCTGGAAGAACAAAAGGTCAAAAAAATAAATGGAATTAAAAAAAAACACATGAAACAAGGTGACCTCACTGTACCAGATCTTAAACTTTATTACAAAGCACTGATCATCAAAACAATCTGGTACTCACTAAGAAATGGAGTAGTGGATCAGTGGAATAAACTAGATACATAATACACTATAGTAAATGACCATAGTAATTTAGTGTTTGATAAACCCAAAGATCCAAGCTTTTGGGACAAGAACTCACTATTTACAAAAACTGCTGGGAAAACTGGACAACAGTATGGAGGAAACTAGATATAGACTCTCTTTCTATACCCTTTGCTTTATCAATACCATTGCTAGGTCTATATTCCAAAGAAATGAGAAAAAAAAGGAAAAAAACACATTTGTATAAGGGTAGTCGTAGCAGCTCTTTTTGTGATAGTAAAGAAATGGAAATTGAGGGGATACCCATCAATTGGGAGTTGCTGAGCAAGTTGTGGTGTATGATTGTGATGGAATACTATTGTGCTATAAGAAATGATGAGCAGAATGACTTCAGAAAAACCTGGAAAGACTTATTTGAACAGATGCAGAGTGAAGTGAGCAGAACCAGCAGAACACTGTACACAGTAACAGCTATATTATGCTATGAAGAACTCAGAATGACTCAGCTGTTCTCAGTCATGTAATGATCCAAAGCAATCCCAAAGGACTCATGGTGAGAAATACTGTCTGACTCCAGAGAACTGACTGATAGAGTTGGAAGGCAAACCAAAATTTCCTTCCTTCCTTCCTTCCTTCCTTCCTTCCTTCCTTCCTTCCTTCCTTCCTTCCTTCCTTCCTCCCTCCCTCCCTCCCTCTCCCTTCCTTCTTTTCTTTCTTTTTTTTCTTTCCTTTCACAAAATGACTAATATGGAAATATATTTTAAATGATTGCACATGCGCAACCTCTCTCAGATTGCTTGCCATTTCAGGAAGGAGGGAAGGGAAGAAGGAAGGGAGAAAATTTGGGACCCAAAATGAAAAAGAATGTTAAAAATTGTTTTTTACATGGAATTGGGGAAAAACAAAATATTATTAAGAAAAATAATTCCATAGGAGAATTAGTGCAAAAATAAATGAATTACTAGAAAAAGAAGGGAGCCAGTCACATAGTAAAAGAAAGGGATGACCAGTGGGCAACTCTGGTGCTCCATTTGTTTCCCTTAAATGTCAAGAGATTTGGAGGAAGGTCCTCTGCATGTTGAATATCTCCTACCTCCCATTAAGGATTTAAAGGAGAGTATAAGCCAGCATCACAAAGGATAAGAAGTTTGTAGTTAACACCGTTGGAAAGAGTACCTACATTGGTGAGTTCCATCAAATGATTGAAGAAGTTCCTATCTTGCTGATCATGGTGGTGCATGCCTCTAAGCCCTGCTACTAAAGAAGCTGTCTGAAGACAGAAGTTCAAATATGGCCTTTGACACTTACTATCTGGGTGACTTTGGGCAAATCATAGTTTCTGTTTCTTCAGCTGTTTAAATGAGAATGATATTAACACCTACTTCTCAAGGTTATTGTAAAGATCAAATGAAATAATTTTTGCACAGTGTTGGGGCAAAGTCAGTATCACACAAATGCTGGGTATTGTTGTTTTATGTGAACAATTTTTCTCCAATTTTTCACTATGGCTTACCTTCCCAATTTGATACTTCCTGGAGAGCAGTTTGGGTCCCCAGTGGGGTGACTACTGCCCTCTCCAGTTCAAAGGTACTCTGTAGAAGCACAATCCTAAAACAGTAGCTTATGAATCCCCATCAGTGTACTTAACTTGAATGTTTAACCATGCTACACAATGAGCTCAAAGCAAAGAGGGCATAGTAAGAACTGTAACTATAAAAATTCCTCCATAAAAAAAAAATTTCTTCCATAAACACTCCCTAATTCCTGACCATTCTCTCACTAACCACTTTGTCACAGGACTGGAAACCATATTGTAGTGGTTGGAACTTGTTCCCTAAGGCTTGCTGTCTTGATCAATCCATGACTACCTAATTCGGTCACTGGTTCCCAGTAGACCCCAACCATGCTTTTTGTTTGACTCCTCAACCTGGTCATTGTTTCGCCAAATCTTTCCATATGTTCTCCAGCTCTGAAGCCATGATCAAATCAACCATGCTATTACCCTTGGAAGGGGTGTGTCAATCTCTTTCTCCTATGGCCACAGTCACTTCTCCTATAATTTCCAGACCAAAGAGTACTATAAATGTACTCATATAATGTAGAGGTTTATTTAGATAGGCCAAACCTTCTTATCCTCATAGATCTGCTTTTCTTCCCCAGAAGGCTGCGTGTGTGTTCGTCCTTCATTGCCAAAGAAGACCAGGTCACCAGCCTCACGTCTCCTCCAGAGCCATCTGAATCCAGTGACCAGATATTCATCAGTATTACTGAAGATGACCCAGGATGAGGCAATTGGGGTTAAGTGACTTGCCCAAGGTCACACAGCTGGTGAGTGTCAAGCGTCTGAGGTAAGATTTGAACTCAGGTCCTCCTGACTCCTGCACTGGTGATCTCTCTACTGTGCCTCCTACCTTCCCCTCCCCCCAAAGGAATAGGAGTCATAATAAATAATACTATTTATCACAGTATCAATAACTATTATTATGCTATATTTATTGTTGTTCTAATGTTAATAATAGCCATGACACAATAATAGTTATATGATAAATGATTTATTATAAATATAATATAACACATAATACATATACTAATAAGTATAATCTAATTTAAAGTAATCATTTTTAATCAATACAGCTCGGTGGCACAATGGATAAGGTCTTGGGTCCGCAGGCAGGAAGACACGTTCACACTAGCTTTAGATAACTTGCTAGCTGTGTGACCTGGGCAAGTCCCTTAACCTCCAATGGCTCACTGTCTTAGGCGATTAGAACAGCATCTGCTTCTCAGAGCAGATGTGAGGACTAACGGAAATAATGGGAAAGTCCTCAGCACAGTGCCTGGAACGCAGTGGGTGCTATAGAGATGCTTATTCCGATCTCCTTCCCTTCTTCCACAATAGTAATAGTTACAGACATCTATGGAGAGTTTAAAATTTTTTCCATATACCTTGTGACACAAACTTTGAGTATGCCTAGTAGTAAGACATGCTTGTAGGGAATACACTTGGCCAAGGCAACTCATACCTCTGGTACTACAGGGAAGCTCATTGCTTATCTACCCCTTACTTTCTAATTTTCTCAGATAAGCTAGAGGTGAGAGAACTAGAATTGCCTATATTATGTTCTAAAAGATTTTTGTATTTAAAAGATGAAATAGGTAGATGACTTTTCTTGCATTAGGAAAATTTTCAGATTTGAGACAAACTCGGACTCGGTTGAATATGATCCAAGCCCAGATAATTCAGAATAAACCAATAACACTCAGGGAATTCATTTTAATGTCAAGGTACAGCCTAGTACTGTATCCAAGAGGGAACAGCCATCCATTCATCCAACCATCCATCCATTCAGCATTTTTCATTTGTGCAGTACCTAACATGCTGACTTGTACTTAGTCTATACCTAATAAATGTAGAATGAACCAACTGCAGGTCTGGACTTAGAAATGGAAAGACCAGGATTCAAGTCCTCCTTTAGATGTTTATTAGCTCTATAACCAGCTTTGTGAAAAGAGAACAATAACTGAAGCTTCACAGGATGGCGAGGACCCGATGAGAAGTCCAATACCAATGGGCCCTGAGACTGGAGTTATAATAAAATATATGTTATGCATCTGAAAAAATTTAAGTCTTCCATCATCATTAGTATTTGTATTACATCTGGGAAAAGATCTATGAGGGTAAGAATTAATTGTCTTGTCTAACTTCCTTAGAATTCCATATTAAATAAGTATATTTATATAGCACTTTAAGTTGCAAAGCACTCAACATATATGATCTAATTTGATCATTAAAACAATCGGGTTATTTTCCACATTTTATAGATGAGGAAATTGAAGCTTAGATAGATTATCTTCACCTTGTAGGTCAGGAGATTGAGAATGATAGAAAGTGATTTGACTGGGACAAATTAAATGTCTGAATGAGGAAATTGAAGCTTAGATAGATTATCTTCACCTTGTAGGTCAGGAGATTGAGAATGATAGAAAGTGATTTGACTGGGACAAATTAAATGTCTGAACCAGTTTTTAACCTAGCTCTTCTTGAGCCCAAATCCAGCACTCTAGATGCTATATTATCTCACACTATTTTATCATTAATATATTGACCTAAAATTTCCCAGGAAAAATTTGGGAGAGGACCATAGCTAAATTTATTATGCATAAAGTTTAATCTAAATAATTAAGAATTCTAATCATGTTATCAGACAAAGAAAAAACATTCACAACATGTAAGAAAATTTACATTATACTGAAGGGAATCATAGACAACAAATAGTAAACTTTTATCCTCCAAGTGATTTAGCATTTAAATTCACAAGGGAAAAATATGCTGAATTACAAGAAAACATAGGTAGGAATACAAACATGTCAGGAAATTTTAATGACCCTTTCTCAGTTTTGGAAAAGTCCAATGGAGAAACAAAAGGCAAAATATAGAACTGAACAAATTTCTAAAACAACTAGAACTAAAGGACTTGGGGGATATTTTAAATGGGTCTACTAAAGAATATGCATATTTCTCAGCACCATGTGGAACTTTTACAAAAATTGACCATGTATTAGAAGACATAGATGTTGCAAACAAATGTAAAAATTCATTCTGCTTTACTTTGTGACTCTGCTGTGCAAGTGTGCAGCATGCAAATGTAATGTTAATGAAATTTATGTTGATGAAAGATCTTCCCTGCCCATTAAAGGGCTTCCAATTAGGGAAGGCTTTTTTTTCCTTTTTTTGTTAATTGCTAATGAGACACTGGGTCTGCAGGGTCCTGCCCTTTGGCTCTGAAAAGTGTGTATATATTCTGAGGTGAAGTTTTTCTTTGGGGGCTTGGAAGAAGGTTCATATGCCAGATGAGACTGAGTAGATATGTCCCCTGCATTTGAAAACCCAGATAATGGTGCTTCTCTCTCTGGTAACTATGTATGTAATGGTCAGACAGTTGGATCTGTCTGTTGATCTGTGATACATGTATTGCCTTATGGTCAGACAATTTAGAAGCCCTGTTGGTCTTTATTTCTCTGCTTGTATTTTCTCTGTTGGTGAATGTAATTAAAGAAGATGGCTGGCCTCTCAAAATTTGTTTTCCTTTTAGAAAACCAAATTTAAGAACCTATGCAGCAGATGCTCCTGTGTATGCTAGGGCGCTTGTTACTACAGCAAAGTCTCAAGATAGTGTTTGCTATGATATAGGTATTTTAATATGGTCAAAGTATAGGGTTTGCAAATCAATGGAAAATACAGAGCTTTCTCTTCATATCCCCTGAGATTTATTCATAAAACTGAATATTCCTCTCTATAGCTATGTGTTATCAGCATAATATACTTAACCCTGCCTATATAAATCCTTAGCTTCACATCTATGAATCATACCCTTTTATTAAATATTGAGTTATTTATATTTTCAATGTCACACAAGGACATCTGTCTAATCTGTTTATATTTCCCTTACATAAAAATGAATATGACAATTTGATATCATATAAAATTTTATATTTGTGAAAAATCATCTACATATATTTGTGTCTCAACTTCTACTCAGTGGGAAATTTGATTTTGTGAACAAGTCACTATATTTTAAATTAATTTCTTATAAGTTTTAATGTGAGGTGTAATGTTAATTATGGTAATGAGAGTTAAAGATCTTCCCCACCCATTAATAGGCCTGCTCATTAAGGGAAGCTTGATTAGGGGTGATTTATTTTGTAGGAAGGCCTAAACCTTTTGTTAATTTCTAAAGGGGCACTGGTTCTTAAGGGCTGTGATGCCCTCTGGCTCTGAAAAGTATATAAATACTCTGAGGTGAGGTTTTACTTTAGGGCTTATTCATTGGAAATATTTGTTTGGTCAGAGAGATTCTGGGTAGCTGCTAAGGAGCCCCTTCACTTTGAAAACCCAAATGTTGATACTTCTCTCTCTGGCAACTAACTATACATGCAATGATCAGACAATTGGATCTATTGATCTGTGTTGTATGTATGGCTTATGGTCAGACAGTTGGGAGTCCTGTCTGTTGGTCTTTAATTCTCTACATTTTCTCTGAATTTCAGGGTGCTGACTTTTTCTCCTGAACTAAGTGAATGTTATATGTGCTTGATTAAAGTGATTGTTGACCCATTAAAAGTTGCTTTCCTTTTGGAAAAGCAGATCTAAGAACCTGTACAGCAGGCCCTTCTGTGTATGCTGGAGTCCTTGCTGTTACATGAGGTCACCCCTTTAAAATTTTCCAATAATCCCCAGAGGAGAAGGAGCAATTTCCTTAAAATGTTTAGACTCTTAGGATCCATGCTGATCTTAATTTTTAAAGAAAATACTTGTGGACCTTATAAAATCATACTCCTATGTTAGTACATATATATATATATACGTATATATATATATATGTATATATATATATATATATATATATATATATATATACATATATATACACATAATTGAGGGGACCTTCTTGAAAATGAGAGTTGCCATTTGGGAACATTAGAACAACAAAATTTTCTGCCATAAAATATTCAGAAGGCTAACTTAAATATAGAATCTGTTGAAATCTCAATATATCCAATTTCAGCTTATTTCCACTGTGGTTGTTTTGTGTGTGATTAAACTTCCTGAATTATCACAGCATTGCATGTTTTTGATCAGTCATGTGGAAGCTATAAGAGCTTGGGTTTAGAGTCCCAGTTTATGGAATGAACCATTCTTGTTGAACTTTTATCATTCTGGGATGGATTGATCATGCCTTGTTCCAGACTAATACTATGTCAATTCCTTTCAATTCTCCAAAGCACCCACTAGGTACAAGGCACTAACAGATAACTTGATGTGAATCATCTACTATTTTAGAACCATTATTGAGTATTGAACTGATGTTGAGAATTTAAGTGGAAAGACAGTAGTATCAGTATTTAAAGATTAGTCTTTTTGGTCATAACATTTTTGACAAGATGTGTTAAGACAGGGTTTGGCAGAGCCCCCAGAGTTTTTCCATGGGAAGTGTAGCCAATGAAATAGATCAGCAATGATCGATAATTGGCTAAGAATCCCCACATGTAGAGCTAGAAAATAGATACCTTAGAGAAAATGAAACATCAAAGCACAGACTTAAGAGATAAGAAGATGACTGAAAGAGAGCTTCTGGGCATCAGAATCTCTCATTGCCACTCACTCCAGTGATGGTATGACCCACACTGTGCCCATCTATGCCATCCTCCATCTGGATCTGGCTGGCCATGATCTAACAGATCCTGACTGAAAGAGGGTACCTTCATTGCTGCAGCTGAGAAGGAAATCCTACACGACATCAAGGAGAAGCTGTATTATATTGCTCTAGACTTTGAGCAGGAGATGACCACTGTTGCATCTAGCTCCTCTCCAGAAAAGAGCTATGAACTCCCTCATACTCAGATTATCAGCATTGGCAATGAGAGATTCCGATGCCCAGAAGCTCTCTTTCAGTCATCTTCTTAGGTATGGAATCCATGAAACTACCTTCAAGAAATCATGAAGCATGATATTGATATCTGTAAGGATTTGTATGCCAATACCATATTGTCTTGTGGTGCCACCATGCACCCAGGGGTTGTTGACAGGATGCAGAAGATTACAACCCTAGCTCCCAACACAGTGAAAATCAAGATCATTGCCCTACCTGAGCTCAAATACTGTGTCTGGATTGGAGGATCCATCTCTTTTGACTTTCCAGCAGATGTGGATCAGCAAGCATAAGTATGAGGAATCTGGGCCCTTCATTGCAAACATCCTCAAAGTTCTATAGTGTACCATTAGGACTCTGTACATTTATTTGTTTTTATTCAAATATTGTATAATACATTGTTACAAAGATATAAACCTCCATGAAGGTTGTCCTCTGCTAGAGCAAAGGGCTAAGTAACAAAAATCCAGAGGGGAGGGGAAGGTACTAGTATTGCTTAATATTTGTTCCTTTTTAAAAAATTGTCAGCCATATTGAATGGCCCCCTAAATTCCCTCCCTTCCCCCAACATAGATCTGAATGAAGACTGTACAATCACCCTGCAATTTTTGTGAGATTGGTGCCAGTATTTGGGGGGGAGGGAGGAACTTTACCTGTATTTAAGACCAGTTCAAATAAAAGTGTACATGTTAAAGAAAAAAAAAGAAAGTGATTTCATCCATTTTGTCATTTTATAGATAGGGAAATAGAGATCTAGACAGAGGGAGCGACCTCTCAAGGACACATAGGAAGTGGGATGCGGAACTGGGACTCAGACTTCTGACCCCAGATCTGTGTCATGCATGCCCAATCCTAATTATGCACTGAAAAGGAAATCTGATTTTTAGGATAGCTAGGAATGAATGGAAGAATGAGAGAACACATTTATTAAGCAATGCATATTGCTCTGTCCTAAGCATTGGGGATGCAAATGCCAAAAGCCAGTCCTGTCCTCAAGAAGGTTAGACTCTAGTAGGGAGAAGAAGCATGCACAGTAAAGTGATGGGGAGGAAGGGGTATTTTGGTTTGGGAAGTTAGAGGCTGAGTTATGCTGGATCTAGCTCTTAGTGACTCTTAAGAGCTATTGGGGCAGCTAGGTGGTACTTGCCCTGGAGTCAGAAGGACCGGAGGTCAAGTCTGACCTCAGATACTTTTTAGTTGGGTGACCCTGGGCAGGTCACTTAACCCTAATTAACATTGTGGAGGTAAAAATAGTAAGATCTGATAAAAGACTGAATATGAGGGATGAGTGAAAAGGAGACTAAGATGATATTAATGGTGGAGTATATTTCCAGTGTGTGAAGTCCAGAGGTGAAGTGAGCTTCCAGGGTAAAGAAATTTCTGTGTAGAAGGAAAAGTCCAAAAAAATAAGGAGTTCAGCCTGTGAAAGAATGAAGATTTTCTTTCTTTTAAAATCTGAGCTAGAATTCCCTAACCTTTTCCTCCTCTCACCAGTTGATTTCACCTGACAACTTCTTTTCCTACAATACACACACCCTCTTCTTCATTAGGATCTTTAGTGATTGTGTTGTCAGACTTTTCATCTGTGAGAGCCTTCCATTCCTCTGAAACTCTCTTCCTTTTTAGAATCTAGGTCCATTAGAATCAGAAATCTGTTTTTCTGAAGTCTAGTTTCTAGGTCTGTACTCAGCATTTGTTCCCTGAGCAGCAATGTGGAATAAGATGGCAACTGGAATGGTGAGATGCCATGAGGAGGCACCATGTCAGGACTGGTTGATAAAATCGACTGAAATGCTTAACCTAAAGAAGAGATTTAAATGATGGTGGAGGGGGATGAGAATGGCGATGTTCAAGTCTTGGTTGCATTGCCAAGTGGTAGAGCGAATTAGATTTGTTCTACTTAGTTCCAGAGGGAAAAATTGGTTTCGGATCAATGTAAGACAAGCTTTCTTAATGAAGAGTTATCCCAAAATTTAACAGGCCACCCTGGGAGATAGCTGGCCTCCCTTATTGCTGAAGGTCTTCAAGCAAAACTTGGATGACTACTTGTTGGGTAGATGGTACAGGGGAAACTTCTTGACTCCAAACCCAAATATTTGATGCATTATGTCACGTCAATTTTACCAGAAACAGTTAAAACAAAGGGTATCAGAGGCAGGCACACTGAGAATTAAAAGTAGAGGACAAGTCAGAAAAACTTTCAAATAGATACTGAAGCACCATGTGACTCCCCTATTTCATCAACTTCCTTGGTTCCCCATTGCTTTTAATATAAAATATAAACTTTTCTGGTAAGTTTTTTAAAGCCCCACTTAACCTGACCTCAGCCTATCTTTCCAGTGACATTGGACATTTATTCTCTCTCATAGTGTATGATCCAGCCAAACTGGCCCTCTCTGTTCCTCATTCATGACAATCCATCTCCAGTCTCTGTGCCCCATGCCAGGAAGTTTCTTCCTCTTTTAAGAGAGTCTTTTTCTTCCTTTAAGTTACAACTGAGGCACCACATCCTCCTACATGGAATCTTTCCTGATCACTGCATCTGCTAGTGCCTTCCCTCCCAAATTCTTATTCAAAATCTTTGCATTTATATTTTTAACTTTATATTTATTTTTTGTTTTTTAAACATTTATATAAATATATATATAAATTTATATATAAGCAAATGTAAATATAAATTTATATAAATACATATTTATAATTTAAACATTCATATTTTAACTTTATTTTTTTGATGCATGTATTTTTTGATGTTCTTGTCTCTTAAAATATAAGCTCAGTGCAAGCAGAGGTTGCTTTGTTTTCGTACTTGTATCCTGAGCAACTCGTGCGTTATAGGTACTTCATAAATAGGTATTGATCGAATATAAAAATGGATAATCATGATGATGGCAATGTCATTCAGAAAAGGGTAAATTCTGCACAGAATTCTCCTTTTCCTCTACTGAAGTCTTCCTTTGTTGTCTCATCATATTGTGGAGGAAATTGTATTTTTTAAGGCTGTGTTAGGGGAATCTAAGCTCTGGTGAGCCTTACCAGGCTGGGAGGGCTTCATGTAATAATAATTGACCTATGTATTATTGTAAGGATTGCTTTCCTCAAAGCCTCCCTGAGGTCTGGAGAAGTCTTATATCTGTACAGTCAATCTAGCGTTCAATAAATTAGCCTTAAATTCAATTAGTCAGGCAGCGGAAATGAAATCTTTCTCCTCAGGTTTAACTCAGTTTTGTTCCTTTTCTGCACCCATTCCTCTACATAGGAGAACTTAAGAGATTTTAGGTCTGTGACTTGTCCAGGGTCACACAGCTAATGTTAGAGGAAGGACTTTAGTACTGATCTTCTTGATTCAAAGTTCACTCCATTATGTTTCCTCTTTATGTGTGGACCGGGAAACACTATCTGTTTGCCATCTAAGGACCAATCTTGCTTGGACTAGGGAAACATATCCCCTCTGTGATGGAGTTGGGTTTTTTCAGCCAGTGAAATTTATTGAAGGTATCTTTTTGGGACACAAGTAATTTTAAATAATACAGTGGCGTAGGAAATATAAAGGAATAAATCAGTATGAAGTACATTAAGAAGAAAGTTGTTCATATTTGGGTCCTGTCACTCCACAAGTATAAGACCAGTGATTATTTAATAATCAGTGCCTAGTATAAGTGCTATACTGTTCTTAACTGAATGCTGGCATCGAAGTTGGAGAGTCAATGAGACAATGAATAACTAGCAGCCAAGAAAATGTACTTGCGTTTGGGTTGTATAAGGAAGGTATAGCACACAGGAGAAAGAGGTGATAGTCCCATGCTATTTTGCCCTAATCAGGGCACACCTGGATTACTGTGTTCAGTTCTCGGCGCCACACTTTATTTATTAAATTATTTTATTTATTTTCAGTGTTATACAATCACTTCCATATATCTTAGATTTTTTTCCCCTCCCTCCTCGTCCTTCTCCCCTCCCTCCCCACTCTCTTCCTGAGATGGTGTGCAATCTTATATAGATTCTACACATACATTCCTATTAAATACATTTTCACTTTAGAAGAATTAAAATGAATGGGAGAAACCATAAAACAAAACAAAACATAATACACAAGAAAATGATCCGCTTCATTCTGCAATCCAGTTCCATAGTTCTTTCTCTGAATGTGGAAGGCTTTTTGCCTCAAGAGTCCATTGTGATTTTTTAAGTCTTTGCATTGCAATGAAGTCTACCAGAAAAATTCCTCACACACTGTGGTTGTTGCTCTGTACAAAGTTCTCCTGACTGTGCTCTTTTCACTCAGCATCAGTTCATATAAATCCTTCCAGGCTCTCTGAAGTCTTCTTGTTCATCATTTCTTATAGCACAATAGTATTCTATTACATTCATATACCACAATTTGTTCAGTCATTCCCCAATTGATGGGCATCCCCTTTAGTTTCAGTTTTTGGCCACCACAAAGAGAGCTGCTATAACTATTTTTGTACATGTGGGACCTTTTCTCATTTCTATGATCTCTTTGGGATATAGTCCCAGAAGTGATACAGCTGGGTCAAAGGGTATGCACATTTTTGTAGCCCTTTGGGTGTACACCACATTTTAGAAGGCCATTGATGGGCAGAACAGTGGCCAGAGGGCATTAGGCAAGATGCTGAAAGAACTCAAACTCATGTAATAGAAAAATCATTTGGAGGAACTGGAGATTTATAGTCTAGAGAATGTATCTGTCTTCAAATATTTGAAGGGCTAAAAAATTTTACATGAAAGAGGAATTAGACTTATTCTGTTTGTGCCCAGTGGAATAACTAGATGCATGGAGGAGAAGGCATAAAGAAGTAAATTTAAGTTTGATGGCAGAAAGAAACCCAGGAAAACCTAAATATTTAGAAGTATCCCAAAGTAGGGCATGGGTTGGATTGGGAGGTAATTGGTGGGTTTCCCCATACCTGAGGTCTTCAAAGGAAAGACTAGGCAACCACTTATTTGACATGTCTTAGAGGGGATTCTTTTTCATCTTAGACTAGATGGTCACTGAGGTCACTTACAACTGTGAAATTCTCTGATTTAGACTAGATATAAAAGGAAAGTAAGAGGTAAGAGTCAAAAAGGGTTTGAGGTTTTTGAGCACAGGGAGTGGGGAGAATGATGAAATCATTGACATAAAAAAGGGGAAGTAATGAGTAGTATGGTACCAAACCTAGTTCTTACTGGTGGTAGTGGGTATTTATCTGTTTCTAATTACTAACAGTAAGGGGACCAAAATGATGAGGTCATTCAGGGGAAGTATAGTGTCCCTACTAGGGAAATAACAATCCCACTGTACTCTACTCTGACAAGACCACATATCTATATTATTGTGTTCATTTCTGGGCATTGCATTTTAGGAGGGGCATTGACAGATTAGACTGAATTAAAAAAGACCCACCAATGAGGCAATTCAAAATTATGTTATATGAGAATTGGTTGAAGGAATCTATCATATGAAGATTTGAAGGGAAAATATCAGCTTGGAAAGAGGTTAATAGTGGTATCCCATGGAGAGTGTGGCCTCCTTGATGTTCCTTGCACAGGATGACACTCCATGCATTTTTCACCAGCTGTCTCCTATGTCTGGAATGCCCTTCCTCTGCATCCTGGCTTTCTTTAAGTTCCACCTAAAATACCACCTTCTAGAGGAAGCCATTTCCAGTTCTTTTCCTTAGCACCTTCCTTCTGTAATTATCTCCAGTTTTTCTATATGTATTTTTTTTAGCATGGTTGTAGTTTGTATGTTGTCTCCTCCATTAGACCAAGAGCTCCTTGAGAACAGAGGCTATCCTTTGCCTTATTATCTGATCTAACCCCACCCTTTCACAGATGGGAAAAGTGAAGCAAAGAGCTGAGTGACTTTCTCAAGGTCACATAGGCTAGTAACAAAGTTCCCAGGTCCCCACTAACCTAGTGAATCCTAGTTCCTCTAAATCCAAAATCCAAAATTCATCCCACTGTGCCATGTTTCTTCCCTGAGAGCATTATAAAGGGCGTCAAAAATGGTGTCTCATGAGCATCAGTAGAAGGATTTGGTGATGTAGAGTATGGAAAAGAGAAAGCTCAGGGGAGAGATAATATCTCTCTTCAAGTATTTGCAAGACTATCAGGTGGAATTAGGATTAATTATTCAATAAGCATTTATTAAGCACTGCCAAACACAGTGCCTAATTTATAATAAGCACTTAATAGATACCTAATGACTGAATACAGACTAAGAGGAAGCAATGAAAGATGACTACAGTGAGTAGACAACTCACTCCTATACATGATGAATACTTTCAAGATAAGAATCAGAAGGCATTAGAAAGTGAAACCAAATGATAAAATAAAATAAATATTATCTTTCAAAAGACAAGAAATGAGTTACTATTGATGTGAAAGGAGTCCTTTCTGAATCAACTCTCTGTGTACAGAGACCATTTGTTTTTACAGCAAATAATTAAATAGATGAATAAAAATCAGAAAGATATGACATGTAAACAAAACAACTCTAATCCTATTTAAACGAGTTTTTCAAGTTGAAAATGGGGAATATACATTAGAGATGACAGTATATATATATATATATATTATATATATATATAAAATACAATATGCATATATGTATAGCAATTTCATCTAGACATTTAAGTTTAATGTAAATCGATTGCCTTAAAGAGAGGTCAGAAAACCCTAAAAACTACTGTGACCAGCAAATACTTGATTTATTTATGAAACAGAGATATATGGCAGTCAAAAACAACATTAGTTTGGAATATAAATGCCTTTAAAAAAAGAATAATGGTGGAAGATATTGGGTGATATTGCGTCAGAGGATAGTGAGATTTCTGTGGAAAGAAAAAAAGAAATTTAAAGAAAGTTTGAGAAGAGATGTAACTCAACCAAATCACATCATAGACATTTGAGAGTGGAACCGGAGGTAGGAAAATAAGCAAATGAAAAAGATAAAGATCTATAAAGATTTTTTAAACAAACTCTTTTTGACCATTAAGGACAATATAGAACCATCATACTTTGACTCTAACATAACAGTCCCAGATATCCTTCTTAAGAATGTGGAAGTGGTATTGACTTGCTCAGGGTCACATACCTAATAAGTATCTGAGGCAGGATTTGGACTGAAGTCTTCCTGATACCAACTCCAGCACTCTGTTTGTTGCAAAAAGGTACCTTCCAACTCTGAGATCCTGTTATTCTGGTGTGGTTCCATTCCATTGAAACTATCTTTAGTTGGAACAAGCAGACACTGTTTAAGAAGGGCAGAAGTACGCAATACATTTTTAGAAATGTTTCCATCCTGAAATGGATAAAATAGACACAGTTTTGACATTGGCACTGGATAAGCGTCAGTTACCTGGAAAATTCACTTTTGTGTGTTCTCATTCCCGGGAGATGCAGATCAATGAGGTGTTACTGTAATTCGGATTACCAAAAGTTCGGAAAGAGAGAGGACATTGGCTCAGAAAATGAATGAAGTACTGGAAAGAATGTACAAAAAATATCCCTGCACTAATAATGGGTTGAACTAGTTGATTAGTTCAATTTTTTATAACTCTTTCATTTCCTAAGCCTCTTTTTGGTGTTTAAATCAGTTTAGAGACAAAATAGATGACCCAAGGATTTACTCACAAAATATGGAGTCCATACCTCTTTTCCAGTCATGTTCAAATATAACTTAGTTTGGTGATGGCTAAAACTGTACATGCTTTGGTATTTTTAGGGCCTTTGTGATTTAAAAAATAATGTATTTTTAATGCATCACATCAACAGGTATTAATTAAATACCAATAGGCATTTGTTAAATGTTTACTATGAGTCAAGAATGGTGCTAAGTATTAGAAGTAGAAAGAAAAGGGGGAAAAAAGAAGTTTCTTACCCTCAAGGATCTTCAACTGTGGGGAAGAAACATGCAAATAGCCATGTGCATACAAGAGTGATACCATAAATTAAAAGATTGTCTCAGAGGGAAGACATTGAGAGAAAGGAAGGGATACCAACAAAGGTCTCCTGTATAAGATAGGATTGAGTTGAATCCTTTTGAAAAAATAATTTAGTTTTAGTTTTCAACATTTACTTTTATAAGATTTTGAGTTCTAAATTTCTGTGCTCTCATTCATCTTCCCTCACAAAAATAGCTTACAAAAATGGCTTGTAATTCCAATAATTTGCAACTATGCCCGAAGGGCTATACAAACTCTGTATACCTTTTGACCAAGTAACACGACTACTGTATCCCAAAGAGATCAAAGAAAAAGGAATATATATGTACAAAACATTTATAACAGCTCTCTTTGCTGTGGCAAAGAGTTGGAAATTGAGGGGATACTTATTCATTGTGTCATGCCTGAACAAGTTGTGGTATATGGTTGTGGTGGAATATTATTGTGCTATAAGAAATGACAGAGAATGGTTTTGGAAAAACTTGGGAAGACTTTAATGAACTGACACTAAGTGAAATGAGCAGAACCAGGAAAATATTTTACATAGTAACATCAATGTGGTAATGTTGATCAATTGTAAGTGACAGCTACTCTTATCAGTGTGAAGAACTATGAAAATTCAAGAGTCATGATGAAAAATGCTACTCACCTCCAAAAAGAAACCCATGAAGTTTAAGTGTGGGTTGAAGTTTTTTTTTTTTTGCAACATGGCTAAAGCAGAAATATATTTTGCCTGACTTCACTGTATAATGTACATCATATTACTTGTTTTCTTGATGAATGGAGAAGGGGAAGAAGGGAGGGAGAGAATTTGGAGCTCAAAAATTAAAAAACAGGAATGTTAAAAAAAAAGTTTGAGGGAAAAAGTAGAAAGAAAAAATGAAAGAAGAAATTTTCTCTCTCCTGACCCTCACCTTTGGAATACAAGAGTGGCTACTCTTTCCAAACCATATCTTTCTCTTTCCATCCAACAGATCTACTCTTTTCATCAACTTCACTTTACAGAGCATGCAAACAGTACGAAAGATATCATGACTTCCTAGCACCTTTTCCATTCACAAGGTCTCCATGGTTACCAATTCACAAGTTTAGCCTAGGATAACAAAATGGCAGATCCAGATCTGTGTAGTTTATTCTTCTATGTTAGAAGAAGGCTTATGGGGGCTCTTATAAAAAACTAAACCCCAATTTTCTTTTATATGGCTCCAGCCTGTTGTTTGACAGAGGGAAAATCCTTTCTCTTCCATCTCAACAAATCTAGATGGAGATTTTGTTCTCTGCCTCCCTTTCTATTAGTCCCATAAACCATTTTCTGGCTCTTTTCCTTGAAGCCCCCATCCATAATTAAAAATATGTTACAAAGAGATTACAATTGATCATAATTTAAAGTTAACAGCAAGACAGATTTTAAGGCATATGAAAAACCAGTATCTATGAACATCTGAGGATAAAATCTGTGAAGTGCTTAGCACAGTGCTTGGCACACAGGAGATACTATATAAATGCTATTATTATTGATAGTAGTAGTATTAGCATTCAGATATAGATACATTTGAAAATAAATTTGTGGGGATGGGAGGTGGGGGAGAGGGGTTGTCACAGATCTAGAAGAGGAGCACTAGTCAATAGCTTCATTCTGTTCTGTTCACACTCCTTTCTCAGAAGTTTGAATGGGTGGAGGCAGCCAGTGATGAGAGGACCAATTACCTACAGTGCCCAGGTTTTAATCTCTGGACTTGCAGCACAAAATACCTACTGGAGCGTCTTACTCTCCAACCACTCATCTTTCATGATCTTTCCACCCTTCCCCACGTGTGAAGACTCAGTTCCCAAATATATATCCAAAATATCCATACAGATAGGCTCTGGATGTCTCCCAATTTGCCTGCAGAAGGGTCAGTCTGCCTCAAAGACTAGTTACACCAATTTAAAACAATAGGTTAATTAAATTAAATAAACATTGATTAAAGATTTACTATATATAAAGCCAGTGTGGGAGGCTGTTTTAAAGACTTTTAGCCTCTGTCTTCCAGGTGTTTACAGTGCAATAGAGGAATGGAAAAAACACAATACTTTATAGACTTTGTTTTATAAATTTGATTTTATTTGATTTGATCCTCATATCAACCCTGTGAAGTGTAGGTTCTCTTATTGTCCCCCTTTTACAGATGAGGAAACTGAGGTTAAGTAACTTGTTCAAGATTACTTAGCTGGTAAATGTCTGAGGCTGGATTTGAACTTGGGTCTTCTAACTTCCAGATAGAGTACTCTATCTACTACACCACCCAGAATGCTCTCCCTCATCACCTGTTTCTCCTAGAGTCCCTGCTTCCTTCAAAGTTCAGCTTATGCATCAAGTCCCATGTGAGATATTTGATGACCCTCTAGCTACTGGTTTCCAAGGATGTACACATTGATAATGAGGTTGATGCATGCATTGCCAGAGCTAGCTCAGTGTTTGGGAGACTCAGAAGGAAAGTGTGGGAGAGAAAAGGTATTGCCTACTAAACTGAAGGTCTATAGATGTGTTGTGCTGACCTCATTGTTGTATGCCTGTGAAACCTGAAGAGTCTGCCAGTGCCATGCCAGGAAATTGAATCACTTCCATTTGAATTGTCTTAGGAAGATTCTGAGGATCACCTGGCAGGATAAGATACCAGACACCAAGGTCGTTACTTGACCTAAACTGCCAAGCATTCAAACTCCGCTTCAGAGAGCACAACTCCTATGGGTTGGCCATGCTGTTCAAATGCAAAATGTATACTTGCCAAAAAAAACCTATTTTATGGGGAACTCATACAGGATAAGTGCTCACGTGGTGGTCAGAAGAACGAGATAAGGACCCTCTCAAAGTCTCTCTTAAGAACTTTGATTGTGTGACATGGGAGACACTGACCCAGGACCGCTCACCATCATGTGCTCACATCAGAGAAGGTGCTGTGCTGTATGAGCAAAGCAGAATTTAAGTAGCTCAAAAGAAATGTGAGATGCACAGATTTAGAGAATCCACCCACATGGACTATTTGTGCTGGACCTGTGGTAGAGCATCCTGAGTTTGTATTGGTCTGATCAGTCACAGTTGGACACACTGTAACTTTTAACTAGTGATGTCATTTTGTTCCTTTTTGAGAATGACAGACAACAGTCTTTCAACCAGTATCTGGTGTCTCCCTTCCACTCATGACCTTCTATTTGCTTTGTGTGTGTAGGCTTCTTGAAAGCAACAATTGTGATTTGTACCAGTTTTTGTTTTCCCTTTGGTAATGACCTGCAATTTCATTAATGTAAAGAACTTCCAATGAACAAATTTTGGACAGCTTGTTGGCTCAATGGATAGAGCACTGGCTCTGAAATCAGGAGAAGGTGAGTTCAAATTTGGTCTTAGACGTTTGTCTGACCCTGGGCAACTCATGCAACCCTGATTACCTACAAAAAAAAAAGAAAAAGAAGGGAAAGAAAAGGAAAAAGAAAAGGAAGTTACTTTCACTAGCATATATCCTGAAATATTCAGCAACCTAAAATCTTAGAAAATGTCCTAAGCAACAGATACATTAAGTGACTTGTCCTGGATTGTACAGTCTTATGAGTCAGACACAAAACTAGGATTCAGATCTTCCTTACTCTGAGACTGGTTCTCTGTTTGTTTCTTCATGTTCCTTTTCTTGGTTTGCATAAACGTTGAATGAATCTAAACAATAAGTCAAGATGGAGTTGGCTATCATGACATAACATTTTTAGAAATAGAAAAGGGAAAATTAATAAGCTGGAGCAACATCATTCTTTTATAAGTTGTTTTAATTTTCCATTTATCATTCTCTTTTCAACATATGAACAAATGGGGGGTGGAGCCAAGATGGCAGACTAGAAAGACATACTTACGCAGAGTCCTCCCCACAGCCCATAAAATACCTGTAGAGAGGGACTCTCAACAAATTTTGGAACAGCGAAAGTTGAGAACAACAGAGTAGAGGAGATTTCTAGCCCACTGTGACCTGAAAGACCCATGGAAACGTCGGTTGCGCCAGACGCAGAGCCAAGCATGGAGCGCAGTCCAGCTTTGGTGGTGCGGCACAGCAAGACTCTGGGAGGAGGACACCTCTGGGGTGGAATCTCCAGTTGCAGCAGGTGGTCTTCAGACCCCTTGGCCCACAGGTGCCAAAGGTCAGTGACAGGGTCTTATCAGAAGGCCAAGAAGGGAGAAGGGCCTTCCCATAGCTCCAGCAGCAGGCAGTAGCCACACAGCCAGCACAGCAGTCCATAGGGAAGCTCCATTGATGGAGCATAAAAACCCCTGGGGGCATTGAAGAGCCGAGTCTTACCTCAGCCCTGAGTAGAGGCCCTGGGCAAGCTGGTCTTTGTCTCCAACTGAATGGTGGCCCTGCTCATCCAGTTTATCCGAAAATCAGCCCCCAGTGCTGGCTTGGTGGAACTAGAGTCCAAGTGGCTGTGGAGAGGTATCTGCTAAGATTCTGGGCACAAAAATCCCTCTCTGCGTCCATATCAGTACATACCTGACTGTGCTACCTTGGAGGAACTGAGATCTCCAGATTCCCAGAGTATA
>JAQQSK010003439.1:473-141665 GCA_028658325.1 Potorous gilbertii | reverse complement strand
TTTTTTATTGTATTGACTTTAGAAAGTGATGGAGAAAATAATTATAACAGTTATGCAGATTAAACTTTTAAGTGTGTTGTGCAAGTATTTTCCTCTTAGAGAACCAATTAAATATTTACCAGCAAACCCTTGAGTAGACCCCTCAATGGTACCCACCCCAATACAACCCTGCTTGTCTTTCTTGACCAACTCTTGTCTACCTCCACCATCAACATACTGGAGACCAGCCTCTAGATCACTTGCCATTACATGTATCCCGATGGAGCATGGGGCTTGTCTATTGATTATTTGTTTATGATGTAACTATCTCTGTATTGTTTCTTCCAGTAATGTTTCTCTGATTTCATGCTTTTAAACTCCGAGCTCGGTTTCATTAGAATCACTGAAATTTCCTCTTCGTTGTGATCCTGGACAAGTTACTTTCTTCACTAGGGCTTCTGAGGTCCTCTCCAGCTCCAGATCTGTGATCTAATCCTGTGGTTCCCTTTTGACTCAGCTTGAATCCTCTACAGGAGGCCTTTCCTGACTGTTCCTACCCCACTTCCATCTTTTCACACTGATTACTTTCCTGTGTATATCTTGTATGTACATCGTTATTTGCCTGTTACCTCCCTCATTAGATGGTGAGCTTCTTGGGGATTGTATTTTTGCCTTTATTTGTATCCATAGCAGTTAGCATAGTGCTTGACACTTGGTGAACGCTGATTAACAATATTATTCTTTTTAGCTTAAAAATAGTTAAATGAAATCATTGTCTCCTGAATTTTTGGAGCATGTTACCATTCTCCTTTATAGAATGGTAGGATTATATGGATATATGATACAATGTTATTTTTGTATCTATTTTGTATTTAATTTTTTTGTGTAACATTGATTTCCCTTAATAGAATGTAAAGTCCTTGAGGTCAGGGTATGCTTCATTTTTTGAATGCACAAAAAGTAAGCATTTAATGAATGCTTGTTGATTGGATTAGTTTGGATCGAATAGGTAACCTATTTGAAGAATTATTTATGTTACATATTCCAAAGGTCAGCATGTGGGCATTTAATGACATTGTCCAGTTGCCTACGGTAGTTAGATTTTTCATAGAACAGAGCTGAAAAGGACCTTAAAGGATCATTCAGCTGAAGTGTCTCATTTTACATATGAAGAAAGTAAGGCCAGGAGAAGGAAGTGACTTGCATATAGTCACATAGCTCTTAAGAGTTCTTGGCATCTGCCAGATTCCCGCCCAGTGGATAATTTTAACTTTTAGCAATCCCTTGAAAGAAGCAGTATGTCAGAGTGCAACACATCAGAGTGAAAGTGTTAGTCAGAATGAGAGTCAGGAGATGAAGCTTTAGACCCCGTTGTGCCAGTGGTTAGATGTGACCTTGGGTACGTCCCTTCACCTCTGTGGGCTTGGTTTTCCTCCTCTATAAAATGAGGGGGTTGGGCTCAATGATCTGTCTCTTAGAGATTCAGGGGTCCTTTGTCATCTGGCCTGCATGAAGCCCAAGAAGAGATTTGCTGCCAGCTACTGTTGACTTGAGGAACTTCCTTTCCTTGAATTTGGTTCTGAATGCCTTCTGCTCTTTCCAGTTCTCTTCATTCAAAGGCAGTCCTGAAGCCAGGACTCAAGCATAGATCCAAGGACCCAAAGTCAGAGAATCTCTTCCTCATTCTAGAGTAGGTCGTATTTTGAGAGGGGGCCGTATATTTCCTTGGTCTCCTTGTGGTTGCTTGTCTTTTATTCCACCAGCTTGTGTCCCCTTCAGACTAAAACTGATTAAGTTTGTGGACTTTCCTGAGCTCATTGCCTATGTTCCTTCTCGGGCCATCTTATATTCCTGCTCTTTCAGCAATGACAGTGCCATTACAATACTGAGACACTCCATGAATCCCGCATTCTCTCTCTTACACCAAGTCTTGGGACAGAGAAGCAGCAGCATTTAGCAAGTCCAGACTGATCTTTGAGGCTGGCCCAAGGATTTGTGGGCTAATGAGACAGTTGGTGAAAGGCCCCAAGACCATGCTCTACAGAAATCAATTAAAAGAACTGGGGACACTCAACCTGGAAAAGGGAGGCAACGCAAAATGAATATTTGAAGGACTGTGATATGGAACAGAAATTATGCTTGTTAATAATGGTTCACCTTTTTACGGCACCCTCAGAATGTCGGGAACTAAAGACTTCATTCATCCGTGGCCAGCCTGGTGATGAGGCTCTCCGTATTTAGCCAGGCTGCTTCTATTACAGCTTCCTCAGCCTGCGGCTTTGTAGCTTCATAGGTAACACCTGGGCTTGGTTGGTACAGCCTTTGAAGCACCCCCACTTAGATGTTTCATATGTCATCACTTAAAGATTAAATGAGAATATGTAAAGACTGCAGTTCTTATTATTAATATAGATTTATTTTGAACTTGAATAAGGATGTTTTTTCTACCTTATTACTTAGCTCGTTGCTGTCTCTTTCCTAGGTTAATTCATTCTCTCCTATCTACTTTCTCTTTTGGTTTATACAATTTTTACAAATGATAGGATGGTGGGATTTCAAGTAGGAAGGAACTTTAGAGATCATCTGTGGGGGGCAGAGGCATTCTTAACCATTTTCTGTTCCACTGAGCCCTTTGGCAGTCCATTGAAGCTAATGAACCTCTTCTCAGAATAATATTTTTAAAATGCTTAAGATAAAATATGCAAGATTGCCAAGGAAGTCAAGTATATTTAAATACAGTTTTCAAAATATTTGTTTTAAAAATCCAGTTAGACATCTGGTTAAGAAGCCCTGATATGATCCAAACCCCTCATTTATTTAAAAAAAAAAAGTTAAGCCATTCCTTAAGAAGTTAATATTGAACATTAATGCAACAAATTAAACTTATGTAGTAACAATTTACATTTAAGCTAATTCAATCCTTTCCTCATAGTACTATTTTTAATGCTTATATAACAGAGTATAAAACAACTATTATTGAAATATAATTATTAGATAGAACATTGAAATACAGTTTTCAAAATATTAAAAATACCTGGTTGGAGTTCTGGTTAAGAATTCCTGATATGGTCCAAACTCATTTAAAAATAAAAAGTGAACCATTCATAACTCATAGACCTCAACACAACTTGCTTAATAACAATTTACATATAAACTTTGTTTAATAACAGTTTCATTCAATTCAGAACACTGGATGTTGAACAAGACTTTCACACCTTCCTCTGCATCCATCAGGGTTTTTTGCTTATCCGTTCACATCCATTTTTCCCCTTCTGTGGTTGTAGTTAGTGTTCTTGATTCTTCCAATTCTGATTTAGTTCTAATCTAGGTCTTGGATTATTTCATAAAAGTTATTCCAGATTTCTTTATATTCCTTATACTCATCAGTCAAGGTACACTGTGTCTGACTGTGGCTGATCAGACTAATACACACTCAGGATGCTCTACCACAGATTGGGCACAGATGATGCTTATGAACATTTGGTGTAGGGATGTCTCTAAATTTGTGAATGTCACATTTCTTTTGAGCTGCTGCGATTCTGCTTTGTTCATAGAGCATGGTGCCCTCTTTCATGCAGGCACTTCATGCTAGGCGGTCCTGTGCCAGTGTCTTACATGTCTCTCAAGCAGTTCCAAAGTTCTTCATGTGCTTACTATGTGCCAAATACCACCTTAGGTGTTAGAGTAATTATAAAGACAAAAATTAAAACAGTCCCTGCCTTCAAGAAGTTTACATTCTAGTGGATGGAAATACCATGTGCTCATTTAAGTAAACAATAGAGTTCAAATAATTTCTGAAGAAAGGACGAAGATCTGATGTGAAGAGTGTGGTGTTAATAACACAACTGGAGTTCCAAAGGGTGTAAGAGAAGAGTAGGGGAGAATGGGATAGGGACCCCCAAAGAACGTGACTGACACAGATAGATTGAGGGGGCACACAGCAGGTGCTACATATATGAAGTATGGGATGGAATGCTTACAACTGATGAGATCCGAAAAGGCCTCTTATTCAAAGATGAACCTTGAAAAGAGCTAGGGTTTCTAAGTACAGGAGAGAGAATTCCAGAGATGGGAGATAGAAGAATCTTATGAGAAGCCTATTTGGAGGGGGAGGAGGGGAGTGACGTTCCAAACTGGGCTCTGCTGCTGACTCTCCAAACTTCTTTTTCCTCAAGGATCTCACCCTAGAACCTTCCACCCTTCAGCCCTCGCTGATCTGGCAGTTCTTCCAAAATGTGTACTCCTTCATTGCTTCTTTCTCCACTCTGCCTTGGAGCAGATTCCTTCCCCATTCTATTTCCACTTCTGTGCCCTTTTATGTTCCCTTTTCCTATTAGGATGTAAGCTCCCTTCTTCTTTCTGTACTCCCAGTGTTCAGCACAGTGCCTATCATACTGCGTAGTAAGAGCTTATTACTTGTTGACTTGACTTGAACACGTAGGCACAATTGATTGGGGAACAGAAATTAGGCCTGTTTGGGGGAGAAAGAGAAGGGAGAAAATGATAAAACCTTCCTTGGGGGTGAGAGGATGGGCTAGAAAGGAGATGACATAGTGCTTTCCTTGCAGAACAGATGCCTTAATACCCAGGGGGTTGCACTCATTGCCTCCCCCTCAATCCCCCAGAATCTGTTTCCCAGATAAGTATTTGGTCTTTAGGAAAAGATCTGCCTGGAAGAGAGAACCACAAGAATGTAATTAGGTTTGTTGCCTAATGAGCCAATCAGACTCATGAGTCTGCATAGCATTATTTCTGTAAAATAGCTCTTCTTTGAAACAGCTCATATCTGGAAACTGAACCCCATCTGCCTGTCAGACTGGGAGCAGGGTGAGAATGCATTTGGCAACTCAAGTGAAGAACCCAGGAGGAACAGTCTATAATCTATATTGGATTTGGTATGTCAGCTTGGTCACTGCCAGGCCTGACATTCATTCTTGTCTTCCAAGAGGATGATCCTTCTCCCTGGAGCTCAGTGGCATGAAAAGCTCTGCAGACACATGGATTTCATTAACCAGTTTGGACTCATTAGCTCCGTGGGTGATGCTTGTTAAAGTCTTCATTGCTCTTTAGTTAGAAGTGGTACTTGGTTCCATTTCTTGATGTAACACTGGAAAAGGGGATGGATACAAAACCACTGCATCGTCATCCTTCTCTGTGTCTCTGTTTGAGGCAGCATGGTACTGTGGATAGACGCCCCATCTCAGAGCCCGAAGGAACTGGGGTCAAATCCTACCTTTGAGATACGCATGCACACACACACACACACACACACACACACACACACACACACGCCAACTTCGTAACTCAGGGCTACTCAGTTAACCTCTCCCTTCTCTAGGCAATTCCCTTGGGTTATAAATTGTAGAGAAGATACTGGGCTGTGTTGGGAAAGGGAATCTCTTTATCCAGGAGTTTCCCACACCAATAAAATAATAGATCTACTCAATAATAATAATTAATATAAGAATTTATATACATTCTGCCCTTGGGCAGATCACAATCTCTGTGGGACTCAGCTTCCTAACCTGGTGAATGAGAAAGTTGGACAAGATGGCCTGTGGCCTCTTCCAACACTAGAGCCATGATCCTGTGATCTCATTTTACCCTCACAATAAGCCTGTAAAGTCAACACTGCGGTTATTGTTGACTCCCATTTTCCAGATAAGGGAAGGAACATGGAGAGGTTGTGACTTGTCCTGGATCTCACCGTTACTAAGTGCCTGAGTGGGGATTCTAGCTCAGACTGTTTTCCTCTGTTCTTGAGATAGTCTCTGTCCCTAGAACCCAGTTCCTAGAGAGCTGTCTCCTTTCTCACCTCACCTCTCTCATCTCCTTTCCCATCCTGAGTGAAAATATGTCTCTGGATTCTTTCCTGTTATTTACATCTGTAAAGCATATGGGGCTGATGTTTCCATTGGAATCACTGAAGGAGGCAATGGTTGTAAGAATTTACATTTTCTGTGATGGCAATTTATAGTCTTCGAGACTAAGCATTAGCATATTTAAGTGTTTTCAGTATGGCTCCAGTGACCTCAGAAAATCAAAGGTTTCTCTGCCATCAAAGCAGCCTTCTTCTGGTGTCTGTGATCCTCTGTGGTAGAAGCAACAGATACTTGTCATAGGGTAGGTTAGTTTTACAATATCTACTAAGTAAAATCTCTATCACTCATGCTTAAATAGTTTTTCTCCTAAAGGACAATGGAAACATCCTCAAGATTTTAATTTGTCTAGGTGACTAAGGACTGAACTGCTGAACAGCCCCCTAGTTGCCTAAGACATAAAATGTCCAGTACATGAGGAGTCATTAGGGGTAGCTAGGTGGCACCATGGTGCACAAGGGTTGAGCCTGGGGTCAGGAAGATGCATCTTCATGAGTTCAAATCCAGCCATAGATAGTTACTAACTGTGTGACCCTGGATAAGTGATTGAACCCTATTTGCCTCCATTTCCTCATCTATAAAATAAGTTGGAGAAGAAGATGGCAAAACCACTCCAGTATCTCTGCCAGGAAAACCCCAAATGGGCTCACAAGGAGTCAGATTTGACTGAAACAACTCAACAATATGTTCAAAGCATAGAAATACAAAAACTTAACAAGATTCAAACTCAAGTCTCCTTGTTCTAAGTCTTAAGAACTCCCGTCTCTGCAGCACATAAAGGTTTACAAAGAGTTTCCCTCACAACTCTGAGAGGAAGGTAGCATGAGTGTGATTATTCCTTTAGAAATGGGGAAATGAGGATTAGATCGACTTAATGACTTATCCAAGGGGGAAGCAGAAAAGAAGAAGAAATTACGAGTGACTACTATGTTCTTAGCACTTTAACAAATATCACTTCATTTGATCAAGAATCACACAGCTACTGAATGTCAAAGATGGGACTCAAATTTAGGTCTTCTAACTCCAGGATCAATATATATTCTTTCTATTATCTCACTTCAGAATAGGAAAAGAGGCTATACTCTCATCAAGTTCTGTGAGAGTAGGAACTATTTTTTTGTCTTTTATTCAGTAGTATCCAACTCTGAATGACCACTTTGGGGGGTTTTTTGGCAGATATACTGGAGTGATTTGCTATTTCCTTCTCCAGCTCATTTTACAGATGAGGAACGGAGGTAGATGGGGTTAAGTGACTTGCCCAGGGTCACACAGCTAGTAAGTGAGTTGGGATTTGAACTCAGGTCTTCCTGACTTCAGGTCTGGTACTCTATTCACTGAGCCACCTAGCTGCCTTGCACGATAACCACGACAACATAAGTTGAAAAACAAAACAATAAAAAAAATGAATGTTTTGAAAGTATTAAAAAAAACCCAGCCTCAGTGAAGCAATATGAGAGGGCACTTTCTTCACCTCTTTGTTGTATGGAATATTACACCTAGCTGCCTTCCAGGGTGCTTAATATATGCTAAGATGGATATTGAAATGTAGGGAGATAGGATCTTAACATCAGAGATTCAAAGTTGGAAGGGACCTTCAAATCATTTCATCCAACTCCCTCATTTAAAAAAAAATTCCAAACATTTATATTTTTCTCCCTTCCACTTTCCTCCTCACACTGGCAAAAGAAAAAAAGCATTTCATGTTCTTCATTTTAGTCTATTATCTCTGTGTTAGGAAGGGTAGCATCCTTAATTATCAGCCTTCTTCAATCATGATTGACCGGAGTTCTTAAGTCTTTCTGCAATGTTGATATTATAGTAGAAAGTGCTGTGCTGGTTGTATCTACTGATTCACTCGGGGTCCACGAAACCCCCTCATTTTTCAGATAAGGAAGCTTAGGAATCTCCTGTTGCTTCCTGAAATGAATGAAAAACATTCAGGAAATTGTCAGGTAGAACCTCCTGAGAATACCAATTTTCTGAAAGAATATGAGGAAAAGAAATATTTAGTGGTTGAGTTAGGGTCAACTGAGGATGAACTTTTTTTTTTTTTTAAACTCTGAGGTTTCACTTCACATCCAGAAAATTGCCAAAGAAGACAAAAGACAAGAATATTCAATGTTGAAGGAGATATGGAGAGAGACACACACTAATGCATTGTTGGTGGAGTTGTGAATTAGCGCAATGACTTTAGGATGCAATTTGGAATTATGTAAATAAGGTAGCTAAAATGTTATATCATTTGACCCAGAGATTCCACTGCTGGGCATCTATACCAAGGAGGTCATTGACAAAAAGAAAGACTCCACATGTAACAAAATATTTATAGCAACACTTTTTGTAATCACAAAGAACTAGAAACAAATAGATGCCTACCAGTTGGGGAAGGGGTAAGCAAATTATGGTACATGAATGTAACTACTATTTTGTGAAAAATAATGAATATGATGAATATAGAAAAGCATAGACTTACATAAACTGATGCAAAGTGAAGTAAATAGAACCAGGAAAACAATATACATAATAATAATTGCTGTTGTTCAGTCATTTCTGACTCCTGGTGACCCCATATGGGATTTTCTTGGCAAATATCCTGGAGTGGTTTGCATTTCCTTCTCCAGTGGATTAAGGCAAAGGTTAAGTAACTTGCCCAAGATCTCACAGCTAGGGAATACCCGAGGTCATTTGAACTCAGATCCCTCTGACTCCAGGGTGGGTACCGTAACCACTGAGCTACCTGCATACCTCAGACAATAACCACAATAGTATAAATGGAAAAAAAACCTAAATGATAAAAAAAAGACTCAATGAGAAGGCATTTTACCTCATTCCTTTACAGTTGTGGAATATTGCATCTAATGTAAGATTTTTTTCTGAGTTTTCTTCTTTCACTTTTTCTTTTTAAAAAAAGGTCTTTGTTATAAGGGATGGCTCTCAGAGAGAAAAAAGGTGGAGGGACACGTGAGGAAACTAGGCAATTCAAGACAAAATATATCAATAAAAATCTACTAGCAAAAAAAGAAATACTTGTTGATTAATTGATTGGTCTCTGGAAAAGTGACTGGGGTAGGCCTCTGGACAGTCAGATTACATCCTTAAAAAGAATGGAAGTCTCCCTGGTCTCTCCTTCCAGTTTGGGTCCTCATATCTGTGGGGAAACACAGAAAGCATCTGGTGCTGAGCAAGGCTCTTGATCACTTAGCCTAACAAGATGGGGAGCAGCAGGAGAGGGTGGGAAATGAATTACTGAACCATGGGTGACTCTAAATCCTGGACCATGAAGCCAACATTGACAGAGATCCTCCCCCTCCCAAATCTTCTGCTCCCCCTGAGAAACCTTTAGCACTCTACCCCCGAGAAGCCTGTGCCCCTCTAGCAAAACTGCTGAGGCTGGTAGGGGAAGGGGAGTAAGGTTGGTCAGTGTGGTTGAGCCCAGTGCAGCTTTTGCTGGGTCAGTGGAATTTTTGAGGCCTAATTTTTTTTCCAATCTATCCTCAGGCCTGGATAAAATAGTCTCTTTTAGACATTTCCAACAGTGTTTCCACCCCAGTTATATGTGTACCTCTCCCCCAATGTTCTAGGAACCCTCCAACACAGTGTTTCCTTCATCGCTGGCCAGTGTTATCCCTCAGGTCTGTGGGCAGCAGCCTTAAGGCCTGGAAGGAAACTTTGGCCATGACCAGATACCCTTGCCAGAGCCAGCCACCCTGTTCATCAGACCACCCTCCAAAAGATTTCTGAACCCTCCCAGGTGGTTAATTATCTCCCTCTCAGCAAAAGAGCTATTTAATAATTTACCAACTTAGATAAAGAGAAAACTCATATCTCCAGGGTTCCCATGACTGGCAGGGAGATTGAGATAGTCAAGGTTGGAAGTTAAAAAGGGTTTTGAAAAATGTTTTTATATAAAGTCCATAGCCTGCCTTGTGCCAGTAAAATCTGATATGAGAAATTAAATCCAGATATTTAGTCACCACAACCTAAACTGCCTTGATAACACTCCAGGGCTAGTCCTCTAGCCAGTTAGATAGGATTTTGTTTGATATCAAAGATAAGATATCAAAAGAAAATGGTCGGAGGGGTATGAAGAGAGTAGTATCTATTTTTACTTCTTGCTGAATTTTTCTCTTGGACCCTGAAATCAATATTTTTCCCAGGGAGCTATAGTGTCACTTATCTATTATTAAGACTTTTAGGGGTACATATTTTAAATATGCTTATATATGTGCATTTTCCCTTAATAGAACGTAAGCTCCCTGAGGGCAAGGAATGTTCCCATTTTTTGTCTTTGTATCCCAAATGCCAAGCATAGTATCAAATGCATAATTGGTACTTCACAAAAGCTTTCTGGCTGATTGGAAGGGCTGTCAGAAGCCATCCATGCTAAGCTGAGAGTGATGAAGGCTAAAGGACTTGCCCTTCCCATCCACCCCCCAGGTCACCCACCCATAGAGAAAATCAGAAGTGGAATTTAAACCATGTCCTTTGACTCAAGAGCCAGTGAATTTTCCCATGTGGGTAGCCTCAGAGTAATTGAAGAGGGATAAGAAAATATTCTTCCAAGATAGTCTAAAATGAGGCATGAAACAGAATAAAGATAAATGTAAACTATTGCATTTTGGTTCAAAAAATCAACTAACCAAACAGAACAGCAGTCCTCAGGAGAAAGTCTTAGGGACTTTCAATGGCTGACAAATTGATCTGAATCAACATTCATGATGTGGCTGCTGAAAAGGTTGGTTCAATCATCACTGATAAGTATGGCATCCAACACAAGTACTGTGATAATGATGATGTGAAGGAAAGCAGTATGAAATCAGAGTGGAAAGAGAGGTGGGAGCCAGATTAGGAGGGCCCAGACAGAAGACTATTTTTTTTAATTTTATGAGGAGGGGGTAAAATGGTCAGTTATGGTTTTGGTAGGTTTGTTTCCTGGAAATTTACTGGCAGTAGATTGAAGAACAGAGAAGATAGAGTTGGGGAGACCATTCAGAAACCTTTGCAATGGCCTAAGAAAGAGGTAATAAGGACATGAGCTAGGGGAAAGCTTGTGTGAGTGGAAAAAGGAGAGGGTTGCAAAATATTCTGTGGAGGTAGGATCCAGAAGACCAAGGACTGGAGAGGAGGAAAGGCAGTGTCGAGGAGGTGGCCTGAAAGATATTTGGAGGATCCATCTTGTCCAGTCCCAGAACTCAATTCTGACTCTAAGAGGACTGATTCATTCAGCCTCTTCTGTCATTCTAGTACTAACTGAATAATGATAATAGAAATTGGAAGTAGCTGCTTTGATTGCTAGTAAATTTAATTCCATCAGGCTACTGTTTTAAAGAGGATGAAAAGAATTCTAGCTGTAATCTCTCAGAGTTCAGGTTCTTAAGGGAACGCTGAGTAACACATCAGATATAGTTTATTTAAACTCATCATGTTTGCTGTCATTGACCTTTAAGATCATTGTCCTGAGACTAGTATTCCATGATTCAGAATCATGTATCATTGCCAACAGAATATCTTTGTCTAGGAGATGGGCTTTTATGGAAGTGAATAGTTTCATATCATTGAAGCACCAAGCATCTCTCCAGTATGCTAGGTATCCAACCCAATGTCCACTCTTGGGTGTTGAAGGAGAAGTGGTAGGAACCATTGAAACTAAAAGTTCTGAGATTATAATGGTCAAATGGCTTGACCTCAAAGAAGAGACATGAGAAGACACCTCCCCATTCCTTTATAGAGATGCATATAACCAGATTTTTTTTTGTGTTGACTTGGTTAAATTTTTTCCATCTTTTTTTCTTTTTTAAAGGGATAGCTCTTTAAGAGGAAGGTCGAGGCATACATGGGTAATATAGGCAAAATAAAAACAAATGATAACAGTGAAAACCAAAGGGGGGATATGAACCTTGGGACATAGAACCATAATAGAGGGAAGAAAAGTTAAGCATAGTCTGATGTGCACCCTGGATTTTAGGAGTATTCATTGTAAAGCATTCAGAGAAAAGATAGGCAAGATCCAAAGACTTGATATTTTGTAAGGGGAGTTAGCCTAGGAAGGTTTATGAATGAAATTCTTTTCACTCAAGCAGCAGTGTTTCTGATGAGGATGGAAAGGAATGAGCTGTTTGAGGAGCCTATTTTGGAAACTCAGGTATTTCAGGGAATCACCAAGTTTCGTTGTTTTTTAAAAGACATATAGGGAGGAGCCAAGATGGCGGAGTAGAAAGACACACATATGCTAGCTCCTAAACCACAGCCCATAAAATAACTGTGAAGAAGAACTCCCAACAAATTCTGGAGCAGCAGAAGCCACAGAACAATGGAGTGGAGGAGATTTCTGTTCCAGAGAAATCTGAAAAACTGACACCAAAGGTGTGTTGCACACCAGACCTGGAGTGGAGCCCAGCCCTGCCTTGGCTGCAACAGCAAGGGGAGCAGATCCGAGCAAGCTTCAGGGACAGAATCTCCAACAGCCGTGCAGGTCCCTCCACCCACAGGCACCAAAGGTCAGTGAGAGATCCTTTTTGACTGGCTGAGAGGAGAGTGGGGTGTCCCCCTAACTCAGGCCCCCTCAGGAGGCAGCCTCAGAGGCGGCAGTGGACAAGGGCTCCCAAAGCAGGCAATAGCCTGGATCCATTGTCAAAGGCCTCTGAATAAACCTCCTGAGGGAACTAAGCCCCATGTGGTGACCCTGCCCCAACTCGAGCTCCAGAACGTAATCTCACACTGAATAGCAGCCCCGCCCCCACCGAAAGCCCTGAGGCTGGGAAGCAGCATTTGAATCTCAGACCCCAAGAGTTAGCTGGGAAGATCTGGAGGCAAGGTGGGTATGGAGAGGAATCTCAGAAATCAAGTAACTGGCTGGGAAAATGCCCAGAAAAGGGGGAAAAAAAATAAGACCATACAAGGTTACTTTCTCGGAGAACAGGGGTCTCCCCCCATCCCTTTGGATGAGGAAGAACAAGGCATACTGCCAGAGGAAGTCAAAGGCCCTCCCTCCAAAGGGGACTTAAACCTGGCTCAGGCAATAGAAGACCTTAAAAATCAAGTTAGCAAGGTTACTAAAGGAGAACCAAAAAAACGTTGAGGAAAATAGCAACTTTAAAAAGAGGTTAACTCAATTGGAAAAAGAGGTCCAAAAAGCCAACAAGGAGAAGGAGGTTTTAAAAAGCAGAATTAGCCAAATGGAGGAGAAGTTTCAAAAGCTCACTGAACAAAATAATTTGTTGAAAGAGAGAATTGAGTCCAGGGAAAAGAATGACTATAAGTTTGGTTGTTTTTTAAAAGACATATAAAGAACATGGGAGCAAAAATGGGAAAGTAAGCATAAATACTAATGACAGGATGAAGAACACTGCAGGAGCTCTAAATCCAGAATGAGTGGAGGCTGAGTGCTGGACACTGACAGTGAAAGGAGTGTTTTAGGCTATTTGGGGGAGCAAGAGTCAATGATGATAGAGAAGCCCTTCTTGGAGTAGATGGGTTGAAGATGTGGTATTGTTATGAGAAGGCTGAACTACTCCTAAGGACAGATGAGGAAGCTAGGTGATGCAGTGGATAGAACACTCGGCTTAGAGGAGGAAATGGAGACGTAGCTGTCTAAAACAGAAGTTAAGTGACTTTCCCAGGGTCATACAGCTACTAAATGTCTGATTTAAACTCAGATCTAGTTGTCTATCCACTGTGTTGTGTCTATCACCTGTCTGTGAAGGGCAAGAAGATCCAAGTTCAAATCTTGCCTCAAATGTTAGCTGTATGACCCTGGGAAAGTCATTAACCTTTGTCTGCCTCAATTTCTTCATCTGTAAAATATAAATATTGGAGAGAAAACTTTAGTCAGATGAACCAGCAACTCCCCAAGAGTCCTAACAGAGTAGTGACTTTCCAGCTTAAATCTCTGGTTATATGCTCAGCTAAGTCCCTTGAATCTTAGAATGCAAAAGAAACCCTAGTATCAATTCAGTCTTATCTTTTGTTTATGAGTGTCTGGCTCCCAATTTGAACTCTGCCCCTCAGCAAGGAGGGACTGTCCTCCCTCCTGTCTGTTTGTTTACTACATGATGGTACTTCAGGGTGGGGTCAAGCCAGAGAAGGAAGAATAAATTAGATGGTTTTCTTTCCATTGGCTGTTGACTATTTTTCAAGGTAATGCTAATTTCCACTCTACTGCTTCTGTTAGTAAGTCAACCAGCCTCTATCAAATGCCTCCTATATGTCAAACACTGCTTTTCCCAAGTCAGTGTTGTGCTTGGTTGCCAAGTTTTTGAGACTAGTTGGCAAAAAGACATCATCTGGTTGAGGCTGAATTTAGGGGCTTGCTCAGTCTCCCTGTAGTGGTAACTATCTTATATCAGTTTTGTTTCTTGAAGGAAAGGTCAAGAACCCCTCTTCTCATTTTTTAGCATTAACTTCTTCAAGCAGAATGGTCAGAAGCCGTAAGAGTCCAAGTTTCTTCTCATGTTTATCTTGTCATTTAATTTGGAATTTAGATGATTCTAAAATGACTGCTACAGGTTACAAAGCACTTTCTGGCTTGGAGCAACTAGGTGGTGCAGTAGATAAGAGTACCAGTGCAGGTGTCAGGAGGATCTGAGTTCAAATCTCACCTCAGATACTTGACATTCACTAGCCATGTGACCTTGGGCAAGTCACTTAACCCTAATTGCCTCATCCTGGGCCATCTCCAGTCATCCTGATGAATATCTGGTCACTGGATTCAGATGGCTCTGGAGGAGAGTGAAGCTGCTGACCTGCACAGCCCTCCCTCACTCAAAACAAAGTCAAGTGCAAGTCATATCATCATTTCTCTGATGGCGTGGTCTTCGTCAACAAAGGGTGAACACACTTTCTGGCTATCAAGGTAGAATTAGTTTCCTCTTTTTTTTTAAAAAAAAAGGCATTTAGAACCTTTCAACTTTCTTATAGGTATGAATTATATAATCCATAATCCTTTTGTTTCTTTCATTGCTTGTTCACCAATTTCATTTTCCAATCTAATTTTCTTCATTCTCTTATGTGCCTGGTTTTATATGGGTTCACCATGGGCTTTAGAGTTAGAAGAAACCTGAGAGAACCCAAAACCAGAATCGCAGGATTTGGAAGCTGGAAAGAACCTTAGGTATCTTCTAGACCCATAACTGAATGAAAAGGATACTCACTACAACCTATAGGACATGAGGTTTATTTTTATTTGAAGACCTCCAGTGATGGAAAGAGACCCCCATTCCATTCTGGGACAGCTCAAATTTTTAGGAAGTTTTTGTTGTTTTCGTTTGATATTTGAGGCAGTGGGGGTTAAGTGACTTGCCCAGAGTCACACAGCAAGTAAGTGTCTGAGACTGCATTTGAACTCAGGTCCTCCAGACTCCAGGACTAGAAACTGTTTTTCTGACTGGAAGCCTAAATTTGAGTCTGCAACTCCTAGGTGTTGTTGCTAGTTCTGCCCTCTGGAGCTAACTGGAATCTGATCTCATCTCCACCGGAAAGCCCTAGAAATACTTGAAAAAAGCTCTTATTCTTTTCTGATTCCCTCCCCAGCTTCTTCCCACCCCCACTTTTTATGTCTAGGCTAAACATCCCCAATTCTTTCAATAGATTTCTTGTGTTTTCATTTTCCCCTCTCAACTAGGTTAATGATATGAGGGTAGAAATTGGGTTTTATATATTTTTAAAAAATTTTTAAATTCATTTTGAGGTTAAATGCATTGACAAAACACCCCTAAACATTTCTATGTATCTTCTACTTTTCCTTGGCAGTGAAGAAAGATACTATGGGAATCAGGTGTGGGAAGGGAGCCAGTGGGATCGATTGTGCTGGGGGAGCATACTAACCAAGCTGAAGCCACATCATGGTGCAACAAGTTTAAACCAAGGAGCAGTGTTAGCACCAGTTAAACGTAAGACTAACTCATCATCATTTTAAAGACATAGGGATAACAAGAATGAACAAAAATAAATATATGTATAGATATATTATTGTTGTATTTTTGTCCCGGCCCTCCTAGCTCAGAGTGAAAGCAAATTGCAATGTTTCTCTTTTGACCAGCAATCCTGAGAGTCTTCCCCTCCTGGTTTTTATTAATAATTATTATTAAAGGGGTCATTTCTTGACTCGCCTAAAGAAGCCTATTCACTGAATGCGCATGACCTCACTCAAGGTAAGAACCTGAAGACTTTAGCTTAAAAGGGCCAGGGTCTCCCATTACATCCTGGGTCATCTCCAGTCATCCTGATCAATATCTGGCCACTAGACCCACATGGCTCTGGAAGAGAAAGTGAGGCTGGTGACCTTGCTCAGCCCTCCCTCACTCAAATCAAAGTCAACTGCAAGTCATCATCTCCCTGATGAATTGGTTTTCTTTGAGAATGAAAGACTAACACAACCTGTGAGTACTCCTTTCCCCTTCCCACCCCTGAGAATGCTGTGTCCAAAGGAGGGTACATTTTGGTGGATGAAAGCTACCTGTTAATTTAGGTTTTATTGACTAGATTTCTTTCTCAAAGACCAAGCCTTAAACCCATTTCACTCTGGAGCTCATAGATTGAGAGATATGAATCTCTGGGTTCTGGATCACAAGTCCATGAGACATGTGTTGCAACTGGATTTATTCTAAGAGAAATGAACAGGTACCAACTTCATTGCACAAGGACCTGGCAGCTGCATTGATGTTAGGCTTCCAGGTGTTTTCCTTCTTGTGTGTCAATTGATCTTGTATCCAGGAGAGCATTTGTATGTGTATTTCATTAAAGGCGTCAGATGTGTCTGTGAAAACATTTCTGAACTGCTGTAAATATTGTAAACCTAGTCAGCAGCTTTAGAGAGTGAGTCTGTGATGAGGCTATACCTCAGGTTCTTCCTAATAGTATTCCCTGCCTTCAAGATGTACTTTTAAGAAGTTACAAACATCAATATGCACTTACTATTTTATGCTTCCCCCTTCTCTACAAATGCCTGCGTGGAACTGCGTACATAGAACCACAGTTGGAAGGGAAAGGTAATATATTGTAGTGATGACTCTGGTGTCCAAGAAAGTGGGTTCAAATTCTGCCTTTTGTGTTGTCTGTGCACTCTTGGTGAAAATCACTTGACATTTACGTTCCATATCTGTAAAATGAGGGAGACAAAGGTCCCTCCCAGCTCTTAACTCTACATTCTTATGAATCTGTGATTTCAGTGGGCAACTAATCCAACTCAGCCTACACAGGAGTCTCCCTCTGCAAGATCTATGACAAGAGCCATTGGGAATGTCTATGTGGTCCCAGGCCCATCTTGTAGAGCCTGGTGTCAGGAGGACTTTTCTCACCTCTTCCCCATCACTCCCCCATCACTCCCCCATCAACTGGCCTGCTATCTCTTTCCAGGTCCATGACTTATCTGGACGGCACTCCTTTCCCACCTCTGAATCTTGGAATGCTTCCATTCCTCCCAGACACTGCTCAGATGCCACTTTCCACATGAGGCTTTTCCTAATAACCTCCTCTTTGTCACTATTACCTCCCTATGAAAAGACTTCGTATTATTGGATGCTTTCTTATGTCCCTTCCTCCTCTAAATTTATCATCTTAGGATCCTATTGAGAGAAATGATTATTAATAACCAATGATTTGAGGATATCCAGAGCACTTCCCTTTTTTCCAAAGTCTTGATTTAAAAACTTCAGTCTCTGGAAGGACATTGCTGACAATGAGATTGGACTCTCAAAGGTAGAGAAGTCATTGTGTTCTGCTCAGGCTTGGGTGGGGCATAAATTCTTTGAATAGATTGCCCAAGACTGGGGATGGTCTGGGTATAGAGATAAGTCTCTCTGTCAAAGGGTGACATGATGTCACTCTCTGCCCCTCATTGTAATATTCTTTCTCTCATGGTTAACTAATCAGGGTCAATTTCCCACCCATGGGACCAACTGTTCTTCAAAGGGTATATAAACTGTGAGTCATTGCCATGATGGTCTTTGGCCAAAGAGAGATGGCCATATAACCATCTTTTTATTAATATGTGCTAGCCTTTTTGATAAAAATTATTAAAATATCCAGAAACTATGTCTCCCAGAATTTTTTAATCATCACATTTTTAACTTATCCTTGTTTACATCCTGTAATAGGATGTAAGCCCCCTGAGGGTAGAGAATCTTTCATTTTTGACTCTGTATATCCAGCATCCGTCATAGTACCTGGTATGTATTTTGCATCTAAACCTAGAATTTTTTTTTTTTTTTTGGTGCAAGGAGCTTCTACAGCTACTCTCATAAATATAACAAAAATAATAGGTAACTTTTATGTAGCCCTACTATTTGACCCTCCTAGTATCCTCCCCATTTTGTAGATAGTAATAGCTAACCTTTACATAGTGCTTTCTGTGTGCCAGGCATTGTGCTAAGGGCTTTACAATTATATCATTTGACGGTCATAACATCTTTACAAGGGTAGGTGCTATTTTACTATCCCCATTTTATAGACGAGGAAACTGAGACAAACAGCAGTTAAGTGACTTGCCCAGGATCACACAGCCAGTGTCTGAGGCCAGATTTGAGTTCAGGTCTTCTGGACTCCAGGCCCCAACCTCCCCATTTTCATATTCTGTACCACTTTAGTTGCCCTCTGATCTTAGAGAGTTGTCTGAAGCACGAAGTGGTTAATAGACTTACATGTTATTTGAACCCAAATCTTTCTGCCTCTGGGGAAAGTGGGGGAGATCTCTTTTATAAATATATACTGCTTCTCTTATGTTTGTTAAATGGAATTGACTTAAAGTCTAAATTGGATCTATAATGTCCAACATGGCTGAGTGGAAGCCCACGGAGCAGTGCATACCCTTGAGGGTCATGTTATATTTTGTCTCTTTCTTGGATCACTGTTACAAAAAAAAAACCTTATCCTCCAAACTGGGTCCCTCCCCCCCCACTCCGCCCAGGCAACCTGTTAATGACCACCTTGTCAAATTCTTCCCACTTTGGTGAGATCACTCTTTACTGGTGTAGCCTTCATATATCCAGAAGCAAGTTGTTTTTGTTGTTGAGTCATTCCAGTTGTGTCTAACTCTTATGACCCCATTTGGGGTTTTCTTGGCAAAGACATTGGAATGGTTCTGCCATTTCCTTCTCCAGCTCTTTTTACTGATGACAAATTGAAGCAAACAATTAACTGACTTGCCCAAGGTTACACAGCTAGTAAGTGTTTGAGGCCAGATTTGGACTCTCAAGATAATGAACCTTCCTGACTTCAGGCATGGCGCTGTATCCACTGAACACTTAACTGCCTAAGCACTAGGTTACCCATACCACAAAGAATTAGAGTAAGAGTTAAGCAGAGTATACAGTGTGTATACACAATCTGTAGGTAGATAACATCAAGTGTTTACATTGTTGAGTAAATGAAAATGCAATACCTTGTTGTCTCTTCAGTTCAATAAAACTTTATTAAATACCTAATATATGCCAGGCACTACACTATGAATAAGTAGTAAAGACCATATGTAGACACACTAAGGATTATAGATTTGGACCCCAGAGTTCATCTGGTCTGAACCCCTCATTTCATGAATGCCTTTAAGATTCCATTTTGTGGACTCTTAAGGACCAAAGTGAAATGATTTGCCCAAGGTCACCCAACTAACAGAGGAATGATTTAAATCTAGATGTTTGATATTACCTCTCACACTCGTTCATGCTACTTGAGCTAAGTGTCTTGTTATAAGGAGAAAATAAATACTCTCTTATTTAACATTTCCCCTTTAGAGGATTTTCTCCTATGCAGCCTTTCTGGTTAAAAATGATCCATTAGGGTTCACAACTACTTTCCCCACAATGACCCTGTGGGTTTGGTAGCATAAATATTTTACATCAAAAAGAACTGAAATGAGTGACCCACCCAGAGCCCTGTAATTTTAAGTATTGTCAGAGTCAAAATTCAAACTTGGGTCTCCAGGGCAGTATGGTTCAATATGGCATCAGAGCTTATGCTTACATGGGAAAGACAATATATATACCAGATACATACATAGTAGAAGAAAAGTGATCTTAAATAGGAAGACCCAAATGGCTACTGGCACCTACTGACAGTGACTTTTGAGCATAATCTCAAAGGAAGACAGTTTCATCATGCTCCATCTATTTACCTGCAAAATTAGGGTTTAAATTTCTAAAAGAAAAAAAAAGTCTTCTTGGTAGGTAGTGAATTAAGAATGTGTGTGTGTGTGTGTGTGTGTGTGTGTTCATCCTTCATTGCCAAAGAAGACCATGCCATCAGTGAAATAATGACATGACTTGCACTTGATTTTGAGTGAGGGAGGGCTATGCCAGTCAATAGCCTCACTTCTCCTCCAGAGTCATCTGAATCTAGTGACCAGATTTTTACCAAGATGACTAGAGATGACCCAGGATGTGGCAATTGGGTTTAAATGACTTGCCTAAGGTCACGAAGCTAGTGAGTGTCAAGTGTCTGAGGTGAAATTTGAACTCAGGTCCTCCTGACTCCAGCACTGGTACTCTATCTACTGCACCACCTAGCTGCCCAGATATTAAGAACAACAAATGCCTAGGTGTGGAATTTTAATTCCTGGGCAATGAGCCAAGGTGTCAGGTGGGAGCATCTATCCATCCCTGTAGCCTCTGACCTCCCACCACTGCTGGCTCAGTCACAGCAGCTGCTGTTTATGGAAAGAAAGTTCTGATGACTGGGTCAGGAGCTCCCTTCAGTTCCCCCTTTCCCCCCAGTCTTGAGATGTGCCACCAGCTGCTTTAAGGATATCCTGGAGGGAAGTCAAAATTTATTTTTATTAACTGTTCAAGGTCTAGTTGGGCACCAATCTTTTTCCATTTCAAGCAGCCAGTTTGTTGTGCCAGGAATAATCCCTCTGGTTCCTCCCTGGAGTCTGGCTTTCCTACTGATAGGCAAGGGGATTTCCGAAGGTAATTCCCATGGAAGTTAATGAGACCTCGATAGGAGAGTTCGATTTTCGTGGGCCCAGTAAAGAGTAGCTTGTCATCCTGTCATCCATAGAGATCAATGTGGAAACAGTTTTTCCTATTATGGTGCAGATCATACTTTCTGGATTTTGACGCCAAAAACCTTAAAGCCCTCCTCTAGCTTCAAGCATGTAGAGATATCCAATGACAATTCTGGAAATCACACTAATGAGCATTTTTTTTTCAGTGAAGCCAGGGTCTGCTGAAAGACTAGATGCAAGATGTCTAGGAGAGGAATTCACTTAGACCTACATTTTTAAGCGCCTGCTGTGTACAAGGCACCATGGATAAGCGCTGGGGATCAGAAATAGAGAGGAAGCCCAGGGTGCAGGCCCCCTCCTACAAGAGGCCCTTGTCTGACCTGTTTTGGCTGTTAGTCATCTTTTTTCCTTATGAAATTAATCTATAAATCCTTTCCAGTTAATAATTCACTCTTAAAATTACTTTAAAATTACCTGTGGTTTCTTTAGTGTAGGAAACTCCAGGTGTGAAAACAACTTTCACCAGCGCAGATTGTCAACATATTAATTTAGAGAATTGCCTGGGGAACTTAAAGATCACATTGATTGCCTGAGCCCAGAACTGTCACTGAATAAGAGGGGAAGGACTTGGAACCCAGTTTCCTGCTTCATCCCCCTTCATAAAATTCGATGCCGTATCTCCTTAGAATAATGAGATCCTAGATCTACAGATTGGAGGCCAACTACTCCAACCCTGCCTTCCCCAATCATTTTATAGATGAGGAAACTGAGACCCAGAGTGGTTAAAAGACTTGCCCATGGTCATATCATGACATACAGAGGCAGAATCTGAGCCCAGGTTTTCTTATTCCAGAACAAGTAGCCTTTCCACTGTACCATGCTTCCTTCCTGTTCTTTGGATTTACTTTGGATATGTTTTACCCCTTTCCCCCTCTGGAATGTAAGCTTCCTGAGGATAGAAATTATTTAGGTTTTGGCTTTGTATCATCTATGCTTTTGTGTGAAATCCTTACACATATTATGCTAGCAGCCTAATCGGCGTTTGAATTAGAGGGGAAAAGGGGCTTGTTCTGAAGGACTTGGCCCTCCGGTGGGATAACTGAACAGTGCAAACATTGAGCAAGGGGTGGAAGACACCCAGAAGCATTTTTCTTTTCGTGGGAGTTATCAGTGTGTCGAAACATTTTGCCATTAATCTTAATTGATGCACTCTCTTTATCTGCATCAGTGCCTAAACCTCCCTCCCATTTCAAGGAGATCTCACCAAAGGTGAGGGACCTCTTCCAACAGAGATCTGTGGATTTCAAAATTATCAAAGAGCTAAAGGGAGATTCCTGATATTTTTTTGTTTGGGTAACAAGTATCTAAAATCACATGCTTGACGAGGGCCAGTAATTTATTGTTTAATTCTTTCCAAACAGATTTTGAAGTAGCTCAGGTTTGGTTTTGGTTTGGTTTTTTTTTTTTTTCTGATTCGAGGGAAAAGAAGGAAAAAAGAAAATAAGTATTTATTAAATACCTACTATGTGCCTGACTTTGTGACCCTGAGGAAGTAACCCTACTTGCCTCAGTTTCGTAATCTGTAAAGTGAGCTGGAGAAGGAAATGGCAAACCACTCCAGTATCTTTACCAAGAAAAGTAAAAAAAAGGGGGGAGTCAGGAAGAGTCAGACACAACTAGAATAACCACTGAACAACATGCCAGGAATTATTCTAGGTGCTTTATGCTTTTTATTATAATCTAATTTGTTCTTCCCAAGAACCCTGGAAAGTAGCTAGTATCATTAATCCTATTTTACAGTTGAGGAAACTGAGGTTGAATGACTTGCCCAGTGTCAGCTAGTAAGTGTCTGAGGCCACATTTGAGCTCAGGAGGATCCTGACACACTATCCACTGTGCTTCCTAGCTGCCATAGTAATAATAGGCAACATATATACGGGGTGACCATATATATGGGGTGACTAGGTGGCACAGTAGATAGAGTGCCAGTCCTGGAATCAGAAAGACCTGAGTTCAAATCTGGCCATAGACACTTACTAACCGAGTAACGCTGAACAAGTCACTTAGCCCTGTTTGCCCCAGTTTCATCAACTGGAAAAGGAAATAACAAATCATTCCAGTTATCTTTGCCAAGAAAACACTAGAAGGGGTCACAGAGAGTTGGACATGACTGAAAAATAACTCAGCATCAACAAAACATTTATATAGCGCTTTAAAGTTTGCAAACTTTCAAAAAGTCTGATCCTCACAGCACCCCTATAAGGGAAGTGATATTATTACCTACGCTTTTGCCGATGAGTTTAAGCGCCTTGCCCAAGGGTTCCAGAGGCATTAAAAAGGTCCGACATCATCAGACATTAAGAGTCTGAGGAAGGATCTGAACTCAGGACTGCCGAAGTCCAGATCCTGTAATCTATCCACTACACACTTGATCAAAGTCAAATGAAGATCTGAGGAGGGAGGGTAAGGAGGGTGTTGTAACTGGAAATAGAAGACAGAGGTTTGAATCCTGGCTTTGTCTTTTGCTCCATATGGTACCTTAGGCAAAATGTTTAACTTCCTCTAGGGGTCAGACCTTCTTCAGCTGTAAAATGGAGGGGCTGAATAATCTGGGACCTGCCTTCCAGTTTTCAGTTTGCAACACCATCAAAGGGTTTATGTCCGGAGGTGAGCTGATTTCTGTGGCAGCCATGGGAAATAGTCACCCGACTCCTAACTCAGAAAATACTCTCAGAATTGCCGACTCTTCTCAGAAGATGGCTGGGTGAATTGAACATCTTTGATGAAGTTTCTTTCAATTATTTGGCTACCATTGGTAGAAAATGTGACACTGAGGTAGAAATGGAATTGGTAAATACAATCCATGTCATCCCAAGACAGCTCAGGATAGAAGTGGAGGGAAGGAGTGTTTATAGCAGCAAGTTGATTGAAAAGTAATTATTTCTTTTCCCCCTCCCCCACCTCAGTTCAAATTCTCCCTATGACAGTGAGTTTCTATGGCCTGGCTTACTAAATTGTTCCATAGTAAGAGAGGTGTCCAGGGATTATACTATTTTTAGAAGGAACCAGGATTTTTGAAGTGAGCATCTCTTCCTGAATTTTTTTTTCTTCACACATCTGTTCTCCATCAAGCTCTCTGCTTTGCTTTGACTGAATCCTCAAGCCATTCCACAGATATGGCTTCATACATTTCTAAAATTCTGCTTAATGGCACGATTTAGCTGGGGTGGGGGGCGGGTGGGAGTGCTTATCCTGAGTCTGAAGAACATTATTTAAAAAAAAAAAAAGGCTTATTTTTGAGAGTGAAAGTTGGAAAAGAATGTACCTCTTGAACAATTTTTTTTAATTTTAAAATTCAGTTTTCTTGAAAAGAAAATTAGAATTTTTTTTCATAACCAAGTGGTGGGTGCAGTGGGGTTAGCTAATTTAGAGTTAGAAAAGCCAGGTTCTAATCTGTACTCTAGTACTTGCTACCTATGTGGCTTTGGACAAATCCCTTATCTTCCCTATGCCTCAGTTTCCTCATCTGTAAAGTTAAGAGACTAGAATTGATGACCATTAAGGTCTCTTCTAACCTTTATATCTATGATTCTACAATGGATAACCTTGGTTAAATTATACCAAAGCCCAGATGGCCAACTACCAAGATCATCTTATTAATTCACTAGTAATTATTTTCTACTCATAAGGGATGGATGAATGAATAAATAGATGGGTAAATGGATGGATGGTTAGATAGATGGATAAGTGGATGGGTGGATAGATGGATGGATGGATAGATAAATGGTTGAATGGATAGATCAATGGACAGAGAGAGTAATGGATAGGTGAATGGATGGATAGAAGGATGGAGAGAGCAACGAATAGATGGATGGATAAATGAATAGATAAATGAATCCACAGACGGATGGATAGATGAATGGTTGAATGGATGGAGAGGATGGATGAAGAGGTCAAGGTCCTCAGTACAGCTACAATTCTGGCCAGGTGACATGATAATGAGCATAAATTCATTGCTGCTTTTAGAGAAACCCCTCAAAGAAAAGTTTTGTATGTGCCTGAGAAACAGGAACATACATGGTCCCATCTTGGGGACCTCAGTTCCTTATTTGTCAAATGAATGTTTGATCAATCGATGAATCAATTGACACACATCTATTAAGAGCCTCCTTTGTTCCATGCTTTGAACCCTGGGGACACAAAAAGAAAACTAAAACCATCTGCCCTCAGGGAATTTACATTGATATGATCTTTAATGTCTTTCCCTTTTCTAAATCTATTCTCCTGTGGCCCTCTGTCATTTTCTTGGGATTCACCTAAATATCTAAGATCACAGTTATAGAACAGGAATGGATCTTAAAGGTGCTCTATTCAAATCTTACCCACCCCCCATTCTACGAGTGAGGAAACCAAGACCCAGGGAAGTAATTTTCCCAAGATCCAACAGGCAATAAGTACCAGAAATGGAATTCCAGTCCAGGTTGTCTGACTCCATAATCGGAGCTCAAGTCTCAGTTGGGCTCACAGATTGTAGCTTTCAAACTTTCACCATGAAAAAGTCTGAGACCCCCAGGGGTTTGGCACAGCAAAATGAGAATTAAACAAGATCCTTACTATATATACATAGATAGATAGCTTTACCATATGTGACAGATGTGAGATATAGTTAGGAAGATCTGAGTCCAAATTCAGCCTCAATAATTATTAACTGTTATCTTAACGAGTCCTTTCTGCATTGCCTCCATTTCCTCATCTATAAAATGAGGATGGTAATTAGACCTACCTTCCAGCATTGTTGTGAGGACAAAATGAGATATTTATAAAGCATTTGGTGAACCTTAAATTGCTCTATAGATGTGAATTATTCAAAGTATCCATTTTTTTTTCTTTTGGGGAGATATATAGATTTCCATTCTAGATTCAGAACAGAAATTGGCAGCAGACAAAATCTATCTCTTAATTTGTTTCTTAACTATTTTTATATCTCCGGGTTTTCTCCCAACATTTATGAGAAATGGAAATAATTTGGTTTTATTGATCTCTGGTTATAAACTGTACACTCTTAACTTTGAATAAAATCAGCTGTTGTCCATCAACCTATTAGAATTTACTAGGGTGATATTAAAGCCCCCTTCTAGCCTTCTAATTATCCCCCTTTTGATGTGAAAGCACTGGATATTCCTCTTGTCAATATTCATTTCACAATTGGACCTAGTTGGTCAAATACCGTCTGCTCAGATATTTACAGCCTGGAAAGCAGTTGCTTGTTGACCTCTTCCCAAGAGGCAGTTTGGGAGATCCTCCATAGTTGGACCTTAGTTTTAAGATCTGTGTCTGGGAATGTGCAAATCCCACCCCTGGATTTACACATGTATTCATCAGGACTGTATTGAGGAAACCTCACACCTTTATTACGTTACTCTTCCTGTAGCACAGACAAGTTTAACTGCATTCAAGACTGGTGGGGGTCAGGTGGTACTTGAATTCCCAAACATCTAAAGTCTGGACAACCTCAGGCAAAATCCCTCTTGCTAAAATAACACAAGTTGTAATTTGAGGGGTAGGGGAGCAGACACTTGCTCGCATTATTTAAAATTGTGTTTATACTTAAATTCCTTGGATTTTAATAATGCCACAAATTAAAAGTTTATATAGTATTGGCTACTTTCTTGGGCAACAGCATTGAAAGTTCACTTTTGAGAAATCACCCCAATGGGCCCCATGAGCTCCCTCCTCTCCTCAGAAAACCCCAAACCTGCCTTCACTTACAGCCTGCAATTTGGAGTACTCTTAATGGAGAGCAGACCGAAATATTTCCCGATGGATTTGAACTGAAGCCAAGGAGGGAGGAACGATGAAAGGAAGGCCTTTCTATGAAAGGTTTATTGTCTACTCTTTCTATAGATGCCGTTTTCTCAACAACGGGCGACCAGCATTTTCCCAAACATTGATACAGCCTTCTCAACTCCTCCTGGCCCCATTAAACAGGTCTTTTTCTTCAAGAATGCCAGTCATCTAGCCTTTGACCCTGTGGATAGCCGAACTCCATTCATGTCCCCCCCAATATAAAGTGTAATTATAAAAAAGAGAAAGGGGAGGGGGAGGCAACCAGATCTCTCCTCTCTATTGGAAAAGTACTTGAAATTCCTGGCATTCCTTTCCATTTAATAGCCTGTTTACTTAATCACTGGCTTATTAGGATTAACACAAGTCATTGCTTCAAGCTCATTTAGGGACAGCACACTTGCCTTGCCTTCTCCAGATGGCAGAATTCATTCCCCACCCCCACTCCTCCCCTTTCTTTGCCTTTTAACCCAAATGTTTTCTTTTGAAGCACATCACTGTGGAAAGGGATGGGTAAACCAGGCTCAATCCATCATTCAGTCAAGTATCATTTTAATGAATCATTTTAATCTCTATTTTAGAAAGAACATTATTTCAAAGGCTATAAGAGCAAGCAGTCTTCATGTGTGATCAGGCACCAATGCTCCTACATTCCTTGTGTCAGCAGTCTGAGTTATGAATTGATTTTTCTTGTTCTGTTTCTAAAGGTTTTATTGATGCCTTTTTTACCCTGCATCATGGATAGTGTCCTCTCCAAAGGTACCAATGACTTCTTAAGTATCAAATCTAATGGCCTTTTCCTCCATCTTCATCTTCCATGCAGCACTGAACATTACTGATCACCTCCTCCTGGAAATTCTCTAAGCTTTCTTTAAAAGATACACACACACACACACACACACACACACACACACACACACAATTTCTTTACAAGCAACATTTTATTTCTTCTTCCTCTGCGCATTAAAAAGAAAAAGGAAACCCTTATAACAAATACACATATTCAAAGCATATTCTTGAATTAACCATATCTAAAAATTTATGGTTTATTCTGCACCTTGGGTTCATTTCCCCTCTGTCAAGAGGTAGGTAGATTAGCTGATATTTGCATCAATGGATGTCTTTCCTCTTCTGACCCATACTCTCATGCACAGTAAACTGAAAATCTTTTTAAATGCCTAACATTCAATGCACAGACTATTTCTACGGGGGAGTGAAATAGTCTATTTCAAAAGACTAAGTTCCTAAGGAAAAGCCGCTAGTTGTTATCACATATATTGTTTCCTCATTCTGTTCTTTTTGCATGACTGTCTTATCTCAATTGAAAAGTTTTCTCCACTGAATAAATCGAAGCAATAACTTCCAGTTTGTAATTTTTTCCCCCTCAAAATGCTGGCCTGTCTAGGAAAGCATAGAGGGTACCTTGGCAACAGTTCTCACCCTCCATTCAGAGGCTCTGTTTGAATCTCAGCTCTGTAACTTACCATCTATATGATATTGACAAATCATTTCACCTTCCTTGGCCTCAGTTTCCTCATCTGCAACGTAAGCTTGACCTAGATGACCTCTAAGGTCCCTTCCATCTTTAAATCTATGAATCATACACAAAAGTTAGGTAAATATTTCTTTATTAAATGATTAATTCCATAAATAAATTTTTTTCATTGAATATAAAATTAAAATCATTTACAACTTATTCCAGTATTACATTTTCCCAAGAAAAGCTACATTTTTTTTTGATAAATAAAAACATTCAGTCTTAAAACAGCTGGTTTCTGTTTGCAGTTCAGATGCAGTTGGTACATCATAGCTGCCACTCAGGCTTACACTCACAGAGTGCCACATCAGGGAAGGGTGGAAAATTCTCCAATTTGCTTCTGGAAAAAGGGTCAAAAAGTCTTCGGGGGTCTCACTAATCACATCATTTCTTTTTTAAAAAGGCATAGAGAGAGAGAAGTATATTTACCAAATAATTTACAAACAGAAAGCAGAATGTTGTCGACATATAACAGGCTCCAAAACGAAGCAATAAGAAGGTGCTCCAATACTATGAAGCATTAAGTATTCTCAAATCTCGTTTGCCTTAGTGGCCATCTGCACAGTGCACTCGGAAGTTGCAAAAATACCTTTAAGGTGACTCAAGAATGAGCAAGGGTCACTTCTACCATAGGGTTCCTTCTCCCACCCCCAGCCCCCTAGCCCCAGTGTCTTGGTATTTCCGATTTTGACACTGCCTCCCTTCAGTTTCCCACTCCATCCCAAAGGGCTGTTTAGTCTCTAAATTTGTGGATGTCATTGAACAGCCTGTAAAATGGGAACGTGCCCTCGTTGGCATGTGGGCAGTTGTGGATGCATTTGCAAGACTGGATCATCATGACGTTCTTGGTGACCAACTCTCCGTCCTCGCAGCGGAATCGGACTTTGACGGTCCTGGTCTGCTGGGGCGTGCAGCACCTTCCATCCACGCAGCTACCGCAGTATTTAGGCCGGTACTTTTTGAGGCTGGTGCATCCAGCAAAGGTAAACTTCGTAGGCTCGGCAGCTTTCCTCGTTTTGTTGCATTTCTTACCCTTCTGCAAGAAGAGGTAGAGGGAAAAAATAAAGCCAGGGATTATTTCTCCGGGAAGAAAAACCATAGCACGTGTGCCTGGTAACAATTTCCATGAAGTTGGGCTTCCAACTATTAAGTTAGAAACTGACCTTGAGTGTGCTATATGCAGTCTGGCCACAGGGGCGCACTTCACAAATTCTGGTTTCTTTAACCAAGCGGCATTGGGGGTTGTCATTGGTTACTCTGGTCGAGACACCAGTTCCACAAGTCTTGGAGCAATGGGACCATGAAGTTGTTTGAACAATGCATTTCTGGCTGTGAAATAGGTTATATATGATGCGTGGCTCCGATCCAAAAACTATAATGGGGGAGGGGAGGAGGGAGAGAAGGAAAAGAGAGAAGAAGAGGGTTATTCTAAGTTTTCAGTGGTCTACTATGCACACAGAAAGAAACAGCTTTTAAGTATCTAACAGTTTAAAACTACTAAGAGTCATTCAACTACACCTTTCACAAGTCTCAGCGACTACTTACCAGGGAGTTGTTTTAGAGGGGTGCCTCCTTTTCCGATGGCAATTAACTCGTTGTTTCTGGTGAGTTCAATCTCAGAGGCCCCTATTCCAAGCCCCTTGCCCATGAAACCGTCCATCTCATCCAGGGCATCTTTGGCGACGTCGTCGTCACACACCCATTCCTCACAGCACTGTCCAGCCACTTTGACCAGCCGGGGGTTGGTGCAGCCCAAGTTGGGAAGAGCCAGTTCTTGTGGGCAAAGAGGAATGCACCCCACCGCCCCATCAATACATGTGCACTGGTGTTTACAGTTGGGTTGAAAACTTTCACCGTTCTGGTATATTCTGGAGTTATATTCACAAGGTCTTCCCTCGGACTGGGCTGCAGGACGACCAAAAAAAAGGAAGGGGGGAGATAGGGTTAACATTCCCAATCATTGCTTGAAGCTCCTACGTATTTTCTGCTCTGTTAAATTCAGTTTATGGTAAAGTTCCCCAACAATTCCCCGGAGACCCAAAACTAGAACAATAAGTTAGTCAGGAATCACTTTTCCGTATGGGCTTTTAGCGGGGCCCAGACATACTGAATTGCATTCCAGACTGCTGAAATCATCTGCCTTTCTGCCAAGCTACCAACAACAAAGCATAGCCATACATGGCCTCAGTATGACCAAACTTTTGGACCCCGGGGGGCTATTACTATTGTATTTGTTGTTGTTTAGGAGGCCCAAACCGCAAGCATCTCACCTCTGCAGATTCCCTTCAGAGCCGTGGAACTGGCGCCGAAGTTGCATTCCAGACCCTTGGTGTGGTCGCAAGGCTGAAGTTTACTGCAGTCTTCGTTAAGCTGTTTAGCACAGACCTTGCAGCATCTGCAGCCGTCCAGAACCAGCCCCACTCCGGGGGCACATTTGGGCACCTCGAGGGGACACTGGCAGGAGGCTGGGCAGGTGGAGAGCGCCTGAAACGGAAAAGAAGCACAGTGAAAAGGCTGCAGAATGCCAAGTACCCCCGGGGGAAGGGAGAGCTGGAGGCTTTGATCTAAGGCACGGCTCTGGCCAGCCCCGAGCAGCTTCGAAGGTGGCCAAGTTCATTCGGGATCGAACGACCCCGGGAAGATCTCAAGGTTTTCCAGGGACAGGGGAGGTTCGCTCATGAAGGCTTATTACACAAAGTCTGTTCCTCTCGCCCCCCTCCCCACCCGGGGCTGCGGTTTGGGACTGACCGGGGACAGTGTATGGGACCGGGATAGAGGTCCTCCCTTCTGGGGAGCGAACAGTAAGAGAGCTGCAAAACTTACCAGTCTGGCTAAATGGAACAAGGTGACGGCAAACGCGAGACTTCTGGCTGCCTGGGGGCTCATTGTGAGAGGCAGGAATAACCCTCGTGCTGTTGCAGCAAAAGAGCAAGACGCAAGGCTGACTTGAGGCAGTCTGAGAGCTCCGGAGCCCGCCCTTGAGGGCTGGTGCTGGGGTCTGCTCTGCCTTCGGCGCGGGCCAGACGTCTTTCGCAGAGATCGGAGGCGCCGCTAGACTGGCCGCTGCGCTCTGCTTGCAGCTGTCCAGGTCGGCCTGCGCGCTTTCAGGGAGATTCTCTTGCAGTGTGCGGAGGAGCCGAGGACGGCGCCTTTTATACCCTGAGCCCAGGGCCGCCGCGTGTATGCAGCTGAGTGACGTAGGCGCTGTCTGATCGTTCCAGAATTCTCAAACATCTCAGGAATGTTTCTTTGGCGCGGGCTCCATCCAAGCGCCTCCCCTGGCTTCCTTACACCTTTTTTGTCCCAGACCCATCAAGAAAACAGTCCATTTTTTCCACTTTAAATAACCACTTAGATCTGGGAGGATTTTCCTTGCTGGAGGCTGGGGAGAAAGGGGAGGTGTGTGATGCAGAGTGGGGAAAGTGATGGCCAGAGCGATGGGGACCAGGGAAACAGATAAAGAACTCGCTGGGGTTTGGAGGGTGGGAGGATTCGAGAGGACGGAACAAAAGTATATTTGTTTGCTGATTTTTATTTTAATAGGCAGGCTTTTAAAGCTTTCATCCCTTGAAGGCAGTGAACTGTTTTATTTACCCTGAGAGGCAGAGTAAAGTATCCTTTCGAACGTGGGGAAAGGAGAGGAAGTCTCTCTGATCCATGCATGTATTCATTACTGAACACGTCCCAGATCTTTAGCCTACTGTACATGAGTCAAGAATGCCTATTGCAGATTAACACTGGCATTTATGAATGAAAGTAAAACAATGAGCCATTTCCCATTGTAGGGCAACCTCTCAAGCAAAGCTCTCTTCTCTACGACCCCCACCCCAAGCTTGTTTATGCTTACTTTTGTCCCAGCTTAGTGCCTGGATTTGCAGTTCCTAGAAGAAAAGCCATAGGTTCTCAGGGAGAATGCTTTTTTAACTTCCTATACTTCAAAGATACAGTAGAAGGTGTCAGCCCTTCCTTTCATCCCAGGTTATAGATAGGAGCAGTTAACCAGAAACTGAAATGAAGCCTTCTAAATGATTTTAATTCAAACACTCCCAGGTTCTGTTGGTTTGGACTACACTCACAAATGCATTTTGCTGAATGCCTGGGGGTGAAGGGGAAGGGGCTGGAGGGGGAGAGGAGGGACAATTCTCATCTAGGAATCTGTCCCTAAAGTTGAAATTGACAGTTGTGAAAGCTTTATTTTAGGTTCCCTTGGATTGGAAACTCCTCTTCTCAGGGCAATTGCATTGAACTGTCTAGGCTTATTTTTAAATGAGGTATTGAGAAATAAAAATGTTATTTTAAAAAGTACTAGCTAGCTGTGTCATTTTTCCACGACAAAAATAGTCTCATGTGGTTTATAAATGTTATTATATTCTACCTGCTACTTTCTGAGTAAAGACCCTGTAAATGCAGTCTACTCACTGAATGTCACCAACATCCTCAGTGAATTTTATGAGTATGTTAAAACTGTAAAAATCAATCTCGGGTATCATTTTAGTGGACAACGCACAAATAATGAAATCTAAATCCTTTAATGCATGCTATTGGAGAAACTACAATTCTTTTCATTTTTAGGCCTATTCTGCATAAAAATAAACCAGCCAATCCATCAAGGTACCCCTAGGTATTCAAAGCCAACACTTCTAGGAAATATTGAACTTTCCATGACCTTTATTATAGCAGACAAGAGTGAGCTATTGGAACAAACAGCACTTTTCCCTTAAAAATGACGAGTCAAATTTCCCACATCAGGAAGTGTTCCTTCTCCATACCTTATGCAGTATTTGCTGTGATAGAAGGTCCTATTTAAGACTATTAGAAACAAATGATTCTAGTCAATAAAATCAAATAGTTAAAGTGGAGGCAAATAAATGAAAGAAGATCTAGGCCTTGCTTGCATCCACAACCAAACCCATCCTTTCTGCTAGGATGGTGCTTTCTCAAATTTGATTCCTTTAACAGTTTTTAGTTAATGAAGGGACTGGGATGAGGGGTGGGCATAGGAGAAAGGCATGGAGAGAGAATGGAGGGAGACTGGGGAGAAGAGTTTCTGGCTTCTGTTGTGGCGTCTTTTCTATTTGACTTCATGGCTGTAAGTATTTCCAGATGGTGAATCAGACACACCAGACGTAACAATATTTCCATATTTGGTATAGCAGTAGCCTGCATTTTTAACATTTTTCTGCCTCTGTTATCCAACCACAAAGCATTCTCAACAGCTTTAAATGTTGTTAAATATAGACTTCACTTCTGTTCCCAGGGCAGGAAATTCTTCGGAATTCCTTGTTTTTCACGCAATCGTGCTTTAAAAGAAAATAAGAGAGGAGAATCCAATTGGTTGTATATAACCTATTCGTTTATTGGTGATGGGGGGAGGGGGAGGGAAAGAAGGCAGATCTGCTTCACCACAGCACTAAAAAAAAGAAAAAGTACCATACCAGGGATTCTTTGAAAAATCAGATTAAAGTTTCTGACACAGGGTGTGTGGGCTTGTTGCTTTAGTTTTCTACGGGATGGTGGAAGACTAGAGTCTGCCCGAGCGGAGACACTTAGAAGCCCCTCCAGCCAGCCGCCTGTGAAAATAAAGGAGGGTGGGGTAGAGAAGGGGAAAGAGGGGGAGTAAGGGGAAGAGAGAAGCAGCGAGAGAAAATGAGGGAGTGGGGAGAGCTAGTGGGGTGGTTGCTATTAACCTGTGCACATAGTATTACCACACAGTATGTCCTGTGTGCAATTGCGAATGAAGGACAGGCTTTCAGGAGAGAGGAAAAGTTGCAGGCACACACGTTCCTGTCTGAAGGATGGTCCAGAAACCCCAGACGTCTCGTCGCCTTGTCGTTTCCACCTCTGAGAGAACTTGAGAAGATCGTTTCAGGTTGACGGACTGGGGGGAAATGTGCAAATGTTTATGGGTAAGTGTTGCTTCGGGTGCTAATTCTGGTGGATTTCTTTCTTTCTTTTCTTTCCCTATGGTGACATTTTCAGGAATAACGGGTAGCCTTGTTTCCTTGGGCTGTGAGCCATAGAGAAGGGGCTTGTCTTCTGCAGTTCCTTCCTGACTTGGGGGTAAGCTGTGGGGACAGTTCTTGCGTTACTGATGCCAGGGAAATCCAAAAGATGAAAAAAGGGGCCATGTGTGTGGCTGGTAACAACATAGAGTAATAATAACTCTGAATTTTGTTTTCCCAGTCATAACCCTCCCTCCCTCATCCCATTCCCATCCCCCGACCCCCCTCCCCCACACACACCATCACACATACACCCAAGTATGCATCTATTTCGGCCATATGCCTATAGGACATGCTTATTTACAAATATACACGCATTCACACGTATAATCAACTTTTTATATTTGGGAGAGGTTCCACCCCCACACACACACCCGCCCAAGAATTGAACATCAGTTGGGACTCATCCCCATCTCTCCCTACTCAAAAAGACCATTAAGGAAGAATCGTAGAATCAATTCCAGGTGAAAACAGTATTGAGAAGTAAGTAGGAAAAATACCAAGAGAAGGGACACGACTTTAGAGTGGGAAGCGACCTTAGAAAATTATGTAGTACAGCCATCTCATTTTACATATGAGGAAACAGATCTTTGAGAAGCTAACTGACTTTCTCCAAAGTCACAGTACGTGGGTTTGAAACTAGAGCCTCTGATAACGAAACCCAACATTCTTGAGCAGTTCTAAACCTTCCCATTTCCCTCCCCCACCTTAAAAAAATCTACGAAGCATCTCTGGGCTTTTAAGTCACTGAGAGTTCTAATGACACATTCGATTGTGTTCTATACTGTGGTCTTCTGTGGTGCTCTCGTTAAACTCCTTTCTCTCAGGGGCTGCCCGCACTTTGGTCTTGGATGGGAGCCCCTGCAGCCTTCTAGGGCAGCGCGGGCAGACAGGCTGACCGTCCGCTCCCGGCCCGCACCTCTCTCTCCAGACTGTCAGGGTAGCTGGGGCGCGGAGAGGGAGGGGTGGCAACAAGCCCACACACCCTGTGTCAGAAACTTTAATCTGATGCCCCCTGATGGAAGAAGGCACGTTGCCCGCCAGCCCGTCGGGGGTGGGTGGGGTGGAGGGGCTGGCGGCGGCAGGCAGCCGGCCCGGCCCCCTTTTTCATTTAGAATTTTGCAAGGAGGAGACGCTGTCGTTGCCAGAACCCGAGATTTCCGGCGGCGCTCGGTCCAGGACATTTCCAGCCCCGGCCCATATTTGGTGAAAGTCTTGAGAGGCTCCGTCATCCTCCGACGCGGCTAGGCGGCCGTTGCTGCCAGGCCCTTGGAGATACCGCTAGAAATCTCGGGCCTTTGACCCTACTGCATTCCTGAAAATATAGGTCGCCTTGGAGAACCCAGGGCCTTCCTCCTTCCTCTCGGCCCCCCCCCCCCCCACTCCCCGTGCCTCAGGGGACCCAACCCCCGGCCCGGGAGTGCCTCCAGGTTGGAATCTGCCAAGCACGCAGTTTTTCCTTTCCATTCCAAGAGTCATTTCATCATTTAAAAAAAAATCACACAAGGGATATCCTGCGCAGGGTTGCAACCCTTCCCTGCCTCCCCACCCCTTTGGGGATCTCTCCTGCTTATGTCAGAAATGCGCCGGGCAGGGGGGTGGGAAGGGAATCCCCTGCCTGTTGGTGGGGCCCTTTCCTTCCCTTCCTCCCAACCCCCATAGTAATACACAAGTCCTCGCTCATTTATGGGCTGTCTCCGGCTTCAAGGCCTCGCTGGTCATGTATGGCCGGGACTGGGTTTGGTTCATTTCCCACCACTTCCCTCTGGTAACACAGCTTCCTCAAAACAATCAGTTGCTGTTCTGTCCTAGGTGGCCAGGTCCTGGAGTGCTCAGAGAAGTCTGAATAATTTTCTGAGGCCAGTGCCTTCCCTTTCAAATTAACTTCTACACAGTACTTTGTATTACGCTATATACTCGATACCTAGTAAATTGCATGTTCTTTCTCCCATCAGAGTATAAGATCCTTGAGGGCAGGGGCTGTGTTTTTTTGGTGTTTTTTTTTTCCACTTTGCTTAATATGCCTTGGACTTTGCAGCGTCTGGTGTTTAATAAAAGGTCTTTAATAACATATGCCCCATCCAAGATTCGATTTGGGGGACTTTTGGAAAGGATTGAGGGGGTAGATGTTGACAATGGATTGTCATTTTGCCCAATGCCTTAGGAAAATGGTACAAATAGATAGTTTGGCTTTGCCATCCACTCACAATCTCTCTTGTTTATCAGTCTCACCTTCTCCCCTACTGCAAACTCCTGGTCTTCTTCCCTCCCTCTCCCCCACTGCAATAACTTGTTTCTTTAGAACATCTCCTTTCACCACCCCTATCAAAACTTACCTGCACCATGACCCAAATATTCTCAGTTTCCCTTTCCTCAAAGAACTTCCGACAAACTACTCAAGCCCTGACACTAATGGCAGATGATGCTATTATCATTCTGGGGATGTTTGTATTTTAACAAGAAATTCCTAGAGAATCAATGATCGTAACTAAAAGAAAATAATCTCTAAAAGTAGAATTTCAGGCACCAGGGTAGACTAGGTTGTAAGGGGGTGGGTGGAGGAGGGGGAGAGATACTTTTTGGATTTTCTCCTACCTTTCAAAGCATATGCTTACTAAGTTCAGTAATAAAGCTAATAATGCCAGGCAGGGGCTGGAACAAAGTGTAAAAGCAAGACAAAAGTTACAGGTCTCTTGACTCTACCTGTTCTTAACAATGTCTCTTGGCTGTAAATAACCACAACACGTGATGTCCAGCTGTTAGAAATTCATATCCATTAAGAACACCTGGAACTTTGGAGATCTCCTATTTGTCAATTTCGAGTGGACTTTGGCTCCTGATAGGGTTTAAATATTTTTTGTTTAGAGCAGTTCTTAACCCTCTTTTGGGGTGATGTGGACCCCTTCTCAGAATAATGTTTTTAAATAATTGAAGGAAATATTCACCTTCAGTTGGAGATTAGTGGAAATAAAGATATAATTTTTAAAATTACAATTCACAGACCCCCTGAAATCAGAGGTCTATGAACTCCAGGTTAAGAGCCCCTGGTTTAGAGGCAGCCCAGTGAAATAGAGGGACAGTCAACTGTTGTACCAGGAACACCTGGGTTCTGATCCTTCTTCTGAACTTGAGTCAACCTGTGTCATCCTGGGAAAGTCACTAAAATATTTAGTGCCTCAGATAACTCTCCAAAGAAGAGTTTGAGAGCAAATGCCAATCTCAGTTGATAAAGGGAATTTTCTCACTTTGAGTTCCCTAATACCACAGAAACTGTAGGTTTGGTCCAAAATAAAAATTGTCTAAAGGATCCACACTGCCATCCAACTCTTGCCCAAGAGACTGCCCAACATTTTAAAACTTGTTCGCAGACTCCCTGAATCTCATACTTTACCCATTCCCATAAATTTTTTTCTGGCCCCTTCCCCTTCCCTGTCCTTTCCCTTTTATTCCCCATCCCCAGCAATGCTGTAAGTAGCTAGCATTGCCTTAGAAACTTCCCAGAATTTATTCTCAACACATCTGTATCCAATGGGAAGTATATCTAGCTGTTTATTTCCTTTCCTTGGCAGCAGTCCATAGGAAACTGGGCATTAATCGTTCCCTACCTTACAGAATTTCTTTTGTTTTGTGATAGTGTAAAAGTGTTTCATAGGAACAGACTTGGAGACCCCTCTTCTACCCTGCCCTGAAATGTGATGGGGCCAGATGTTCTGTAATAGTGACAGATCACCATCAGAACAGGCTGGCTTCACATCAGTGAGCTGAAAATTGACCTTGACCTCTTACATTCCATGGCCTGAGAGGTTTTGTAATTTGTCCATTACAAGGCAAACAGCAAATACTACCTACCGGGGCTAAAACAAAGCAAAGAAACTCAGAGCCTGGAAAGTTTGCTCTCTGCAGGTGGAGGATGGAGGACTTTTCAGAGATTTAACAGTTTCATGGCATCCTTTTATAGGTAGCAGTATGGTGCTGTGGAAGGAAGACTTTCTCTAGAGACAGAGGACCTGAGTTCAAGTTCCAATCTGATACATAAACCATGTATGCCCTTAGGCACGTCATCTAATCTCTGAAACTCAATTTCTTTATTTGTAAAAATGAGGGGTGGGACTAGACAACTTCTGGGGTCCTTTCCAAATCTAAATTTATGTTCCTAAGCCGCTCATTCTATGTGTTGAAGAGATGGTGGAATAGATTTGTGTAGAGGAAATACCACTGGATGAGGAATAGGGAGTCTGGAGTTGTAGTTGTAATTGTAATTCACTAGCTATCTTGTAGGAAAATAACGTTTCATGGGATCATAGAGCTGGAGGGGAGATTAGAGACTATCTAACCTGAACCCTTCCTTTACAGTGAAGGAAAGTGAGGCACAGAGTCATACGTTGCCCTGGCCAAAGTCACATGGCCAAATAACAACTCACCTTTATTTAGTGCTTGAGAATTTTCACGGGAGTAATAGAGGGGCAAGCCTCTGGAAAAGCAGTCTCTGTGGAATACTAGGTACCTGACTCTGGGCATGTCTTTTAACACATCATCAGTAAAAATGGGGTAAAAAGAGCACCAACTTTGTTGTAAGGATCAAATGAAATCTACAAAATGCTTTGCAAACCTTAAAGGACCATGCTGGTATTATTATAGGTATCAATGACTATTTTAGTGCCCAGGCAAATCTCTGACTGTGAGTTGTTGAACTGCAGTGGTAGAGGGAATTTCCACACCAGAAATACCCAATCCTGGTGCAGTCAACAACTCTGTGAGGGAGATAGTGACTACTTTACAGATGAGGAACTTGTCAACTGGCTAATGCAAGAGATAGGAGGAATTGGACATCTGGAACCATTTCTGTTCCATACTCCTCCCCAAAACCTCCTCCTAAACCTTCCCTTTACTATAGAGGGCTCAGAATTCTCCAGCCAGTTCTTTATTTACCACCAGCTCCTCTGGTTGGTTCCTACTCCAATCCTGGTGCTGGATTCCCTCTAAAATACTCTGCTTTCAGCTTCCTATCGTGTGTTATCTTCTCCCAATAGGTTATAAACTCCTTGAAGGTGGTGACTTTCTCTTTCTTATTGTATCTCCAGCCCTCAGCCCAGTGCCTGACATATAGGAAGTGCTTAATAAATATTTATCGACTGTACGTCTATACTATTCTGCCTTCATTGGTAGATAGCAAAGCTGGAATTTGAATCCAGATCTTCCGATTTCAGATCCAGGGCAGCTAGAGGTAGAGTAGCCAACCTGGACTACCTCAAAAACGCTTTAGCTGTGTGACCCCGGACAAGTCACTTAACTTCTGGCACAGTTTCTTTATCTGTAAACCAAGATGATATTAATAGGACCTACCTCCTAACATTGTTGTGAGGATCAACTGACATTTGATATTTGTAAAGTACTTGGCAAACCTTAAAATGTGCTACATAAATGCTAGCTGTTACTACTAACCTCCCTGAAGCTCAGTTTCATTATCTGTAAAATGAGGGAAGGATAAGGCATTGAGTAAGATAAGCTATAAGGTTCCTCCCACCTCTAAAATTTAGTGATTTTCTGGTATGGCATAGATGTGATCAGAATTCAGACTGGCAGTGGTGAGCAGAGATGCACTTTTGAGGGGATCACATCCAACCATTTCATTTTACAAATGAAGAAACTGAGGTATGAAGAGGTTAAATCAACTTGTCCAGTGTTAAGAAACTACCAAGCATCTGCAATGCACAGTTCCCTGAATTCTAGTCACTCCAGCATCCTGTTTCGCTTTTATGGGAAAGCCTGGTAGTTACTCTGAGCTTTTCCTCAAAAGTTTAGGACTGTTCACCCAGACCCTCCTGCCACCTCATTATGGATCTGTCACCTACTTATTTTTCTAAACCAGTCATGAATCTAGACTTGTATTTAAATGATGAGGAGCCCTGGTTTTTGTAGGTTAAACCCAATGTGGAGAGAGTTAGATGGCTTCTCTCCCTGCCCTCTCTGTCTGAGCTTGTTTTATCTTCCTCTGAAACCTACAGCAGACACAAGAGATGTGACAGAACAGAGAAAAAAACCAAAATTTTTGCTATTCTTCCACCATAATCTAATTTTGTCATTTTTTGTAACTTGAGGCACACTAAATTGTTTACCCTCCACAGTCACCCACACAATAGAAAGGAATTGGGCCACCCAAAGCAATGTATAGTATGCCCTAAGTTCAATAATACTCATCAGAGCACAGATTTCCAAGTGGTTGAAAGTTTACCAATCAGTGGTGTGTCTTATATAGAGGAGCCCTAGAGTCTTTTGGTGACATTAGTATATAAAAATAAAAGTTGGCATCTACCTAGAGTGTTAAAAATTTGCCAGTTTCTTCTTCTTTTTCCTTTTCCTCCTCTTCTTAGCAGAAAGATAACTTAAATTCCAATCTTGCTGCATTCCCTCACTAGGTCTATGCCTCTGGGCAAATCACTGATTCTCTCTTGGTCTCTTTGCCTTTTCCTGAGTCTGTAAAATAGAGATAAGAGCACCTACCTCCTTGTTGTAGGAATAAAATAAATGAACATATCCAAAAGCACTTTGTGACCCTTAATTTATCTTAACTATAGAGCTACATTACCTTAGTTTCTTTGCCTGTAATGTAAGGTGGTTGGTCTAGATATCATATACATGGCCTACAAGATTCCAGAAATATAATTGGGAAATATCTAATGAAATGAATAAAAATGCAATAAACTATGTATAACATTACATCTTAAAACTAAATCAACATGTGACCTACAGGGATAGTTATGTACTGATTAATGTCCCTGTTTCCATTTGAGTTTGTTGCTGCTGGTCTACAATGTAGACTCTGCATGACCTCTAAGGTCCCTCCCAGTTCTAAATCTATGATCCTGTGACCACCTATGGTCCAATCAGTCATTGTAGTCAACACTACAATATCTGTGATCCCCATTATAGGGGGATAGAACATATAGAGTATATGTGATTCAAGGGATAGAGTTCTGGGTTTGGAGTCAGGAAGACCTGAGTTCATATCTGGCCTCAGACACTTACCAGCTATGTGACCTTGGTCAAATCACCCTGTTTGCCTCAGTTTTTTTCTTATCTGTAAAATGAGCTGGAGTAGGAAATGGCAAATCACTCCAGTTATCTTTGCCAAGTAAAGCCGAAAAAGGGGATCACAAAGAATCAGACATGACCGAAACCATCAAAACCACAACAATGATTGCATGAGCTACTCAGTCCACTGTCTGAAGATCTAAGATTCAAATGATACATTTTAATGGGAAAGGCTCTCACGGTGACATTCCTTTTGAAGCCATTGATGTGACTGAAAGGGTACACTTTTCTGAGGGATCAGAGAACATCAAAAGAGACTTGGATGAATTGCTGAAGAATTATTAATTAAAGACAGGTCTAGCACTTGTGTCTGTGGCTGAAAATTCTCTTTTTAGACATCACCATTCTCTCTTATCTTGCTTCTCTCTGACTCTCTTTTCTCTCTTTCTAGTATTTGCTTTCTTTGCCCCTTTGAAAAACTATGACCACTGCGCCTTATTTATAGTGTTATATTTGTCATTATTGGGGGTTTTGTATCCAAAGTGCATTGATGGACATGTCAGAGTCCTATCTGCATGTGATTTCTCACCAAGTATCCATAGAATAAGTGGGAAGTATCCATAGAATAAGTGGGACCTCCGTGAACTGTGCTTCCAAAGGAATGACAGCATGAGACATTGAGTATAAACTTTAAAAAAAAAAAAGGAACATTTGCAGATCATTTAAAAAATTATAAGAATAGTTAGGTTTTATACTGCATTTTAAATAGAGTATCCCAAAAATCTTAGTGCAGTTTTAAGCTTTGTTTGTTGCTGTTTGTCTTTTATTCTCAAAGAGTACCATGACATCAGGAAGATGTTGTCATGACTTACAAGTGAATTGGATTGAAGTGATGGAGGCCTGTGCAAAGTCACCAGAACCTACCTTCATCCAGTGGTATGATATAGATCAAGATGACTACAGATGGCCTGGTTAAGCTTGAAGATTTTGGGGACAGCCTATTTGTTGTCTCATTTGTGCCTTAGAATAACCCTGAGATGTAGGAAGATACTGAAGGCATTATCTCCATTTTACAGCTAAAGAAATGGAAGACCATGGAGGTTAAGGGACTTGTCTATAGCTATAAAGCTAATGGGTTTTAAAAATAGGATTTGAACCCAGATCTTTGTGACTCCAATTTTAGCTCTCTAGCCACACCCCCATGATGCCTCAACGGAAGGGGAGGAGATGGGCTCATGCAATCCTACATTCATCTTCTTAAAAATATAGAACTAATGCTGTAGGGGTTATCCAGGCCAGCCACTCCCACTCTGTTCTACAGGTGGGGAAACAGGCTCAGAGGAATCACTTGCCCAGGATGACACAGCTAAATAAGTACCAAAGCGGGAATTCTTTGATTCCAAATCCTGATCTCTTTCCATTGATTTAGAAGGCTTAAATTTGGGTTTGGGGGTAATCCAGCATTATTTTTACAAACTAAATGGTAATTTCGGGATGAAGTTAGACAAGGGGATAGATGGGACTTTGAGAAGTGTTTCTGGTATGTGTGTGTGTGTGTTTGTGTGTGTGTGAGTGCATGTGAGTATTGCGGGTGCCAAAAATGGATATTGCAATACTAAGTGGAATTGAAGTACTAAAGAATGCACTTGGAGATGCTCAAACTAGACACCTTGATGAAGCCTTTCAAAGTATGCACAGAGGAATAATACTCCAACCAATGATAATCTCCAACCCTGCTCACTATGAATCTGCTCTGGATTCCATCTTTGGCCTTCTAATTCAGCTCCTTTAACACCCCTTTCCACCCTGGAGAAAATTTTGCCTTGAGGCCCCATTCTTCTAAAGAATGATTCCCTCAAAAGAACTCCCATTTTAGGTGGGCCTCTAGTCATGCCTCTAGACTCACTCTTGGAACCTCCCTTCCTCATCAGTTGCCTTGCCCACAAAGCAGGTATCTTGCCTCCCTCTTCACCTCCCCACTCTCCTGGTGTTCTCGCTTCCCTTTATGGGTGTTAGAATATAAGTTTGTTCAGGACAGAAATTATCTTGTTAACTTGTAATTGTTATAACTGGCATTGAACACAGTGCTTGGCACATATTAAGCATTTAATAAGGGCTTTCTTTTTCTTTCCTTCCTATTTTTTTCTTTCTTTTTCTTCTGTCTATCCATCTATCTTTCAAACTATCCATTCATCTATCCATCTTTCTATGTGTCATATGTCTATCTACTTATCTATTTATCTATCTTTCCATAAAGCATGCAGTAAATAGGGGAGGAGGGAGGTTGGCAAACACAGTTATGTCAAAAGAATGGACTCAAACAATAGGACATACATGGAAATCAAAAAGAGCAGGGGAAATTATGGAATCCAAGTGGATTCAATATCTTTCTACATGGGGAAAAGGGGAGCATCTGTGAAATTGAAGAAAGGTGATATTGGCAATAAGGCACATTTGTTTTAAGGTGGTACATAGTTAAAGTAGGGAAGTGCCAGAGTTCACCTATATTTCCATGGGAATCCCCAATTGGCTGAAGGTATAGTACATGTATTTTGTTCATGCTAACAGGCAAAACCCAAGATTTAGAAAGCCTGTGGAATCCAAAGCAAACCTGGAAGATTCTTTGAGGGGTGTGGGGGGGTTGGCACAGAGGCCTGCTGACAGAACTGGGAAGTCATAGTCCAGCTGTACTCTGCCCTGGTTGGACTACATTTGGTGTTCAGTTTAGGCTTCATAATCTAGAAAGAAAGCAGAGGAGGTCCAGGAGAATGGCTGTATGAGGATGAGTTGAAGGACAGGGGATATTTAATCTAGAAAAGATAGGATTTGGGGTGGGGGGAACAGGATTATAAATGCTCTTTTCATATACTTGAACAGCCTTCACAAGGAAGAAAGAATAGACTTATCCTGATTGTCCCCAGGGGCAGAATGAGGAGCAGTGGCTGAAAGTTGTGAGGAGGCAAATAAGATGTTAGAGAAGGAAAAGTTCAACAATTACAGCCATCCCAAAGAGGAGTGGGCTGCCTGGAGAGATCATGGCTTCTCCTTCACTGGAAGTCTTCACACAAAGACTGGATGACTGATGGTCAGTATGTTTTTGGTTAGGTAGGGATTGGAGTCCCTCTTCAGTTGCAGGTTCTGCGATTCCAAGAGAGTATCTGGGAGACCATGACATGCCATGAAGCTAGGTTATAGGTTAGCTCAGAGCAAGACCCTGCGACTTAGCAAGTTGCTGGGCTGGCCAGTTGTTTCATTTGATCTAGTTATTTTTATGCACTGTGATTTCTCCTGCCCTCTGGGTTAACAATTAATTTACTTTTGTCCCTATAAATAAAATGTACTATAATAATGAAAATTATAATCAGTCGCATTTACATAGTGATTTAAGGTTTACAAAGCATCTCATTTAATCTTTCAAACTCATGATGGGTTTGGTGAGGCAAAAATGAAAGAGGGACTGGGTGCAAAGCATCAGAAGATGAGGGGGACAGGATTGTTGGTATCAGTGTATATGACAGGGCATCAAACCCAAATCTGGTCAAAATGTGTAACCTAAGAGGCAGTAGTATGGGTAGTAGAGTATTTCAGGAAATGATAGTTCAAGCTCCAGGTCCATGAAAGCTCCTTTGAGCGGAGCTCTCCATGTTCCAAGTGGTACCAGGGATCAGAAGCATATCATGTTACCTGTAACTGATTCACATCTCTGCTTATCTTTTTTTCCCCCATACTTTCTATCTGCCCGGAGTTAGTTTGCTTTTGTTTGCCTATATCTAGGTCATTACTCTTCCTTGAATAGATGAAAATTCTGTTAGCTAAGATCCAGAGGAGGGAGCTAATTAAAGGGTTAACTAACATAGCGGAACTGAGCCAGAGAAACAATATGTTTCAAGGACCAAAACAGGATAAACCAAAAGGGACAGCCAACTCCAGGGAGGATTTCAGAAGAGGCTCTTTTACAGAGATTTTGTAATATTCCTACTGGGAATTGAACTCCTCATTATTTCTGTTATTAAACTCCTGGAATCAAGCATGCAACACATTGGGAATGTGGGGATGCTGGCAAATCTGCATGTATCCAGTGCCTTAGGACACTCCATTTTCCTGTCCTTTGTGAAAGCTTTTCTCAGGGGACGCAAGTTGATTTGAGTCCAAAGGAAGTTGAACAGAACTCTTACATCTCATGAGTCATCGGCAGTCACTACTCCGTTTCATCCTGCTGTTATATAGAAAGATAAGGCCGATAAAAACAAGGACCCACCCACACTTTCGCTGAACACTTGAAATCTATCCAATTTCGTTTTCCAACTTTTAAAATGCCTAGTCGAGTTTGAGAAATCAAAACAAATCCAAACAAACCCACAAAAAAGTGAAAGTAAGTAAAGCTCTTTTCTGACATTCCTTGTGTTTTTATAGGACCCATCGTTGGACCTCAAACAAGAAAGGATCTTAGCAAATATCAGAGTCAAACCCTTTCTTTTAAAAATAAACTAGTAAGCATTTATGAAATATGTACTTGGTGCATACCCTTGTGTAAAAACAAGCACCCTGACACATCCAGAATGGTCTGCTCAAAGGAAAGCAATTTTTCTTAAAGGAAAGCAACTTTTGAGGGGTCAACAATCTATTTTAATCAAGTGAATTTATCATTCACTTAATTCAGGGGAAAAAGTCAGCATTCTGAATTTCAGAGAAAATACAGAAAATAAAGATCAATAGACAGGGCTTCCAACTATCTGACCATAAACAATACATACATAGTTACCAGAGACAGAAGCACCAACATCTGGGTTTTCAAAGCTGGGGGGCTTCTTAGCAGCTGCCCAAAGTCCCAACCAAAACTTCCAACAAGTTAGCCCCAAAGCAAAATCCCACCTCAGAGGATTTATACTCTTTTTTGAGCCAGAGGGCATGACCCCCTGACCCAGTGCTTCAATAGAAATGAGCAAAAAGTACTGGAGGCCTATTAATGGTAGGGGAAGATCTAATTAACCTTACACCTGGTACTAAGCATTGAGGGTTCAAAGAAATAAGTGAAATATTCCCTGCCTTCAAGAATCTTATATTCTATCTAGGAAGGCAACATATGTGAATATATACGTATAATTAGTATATATAAATTACATATTTAGTATATACATATGTATGTATGTATACATACATACACACATGAGGTGATTTGACGGCGAGAGTGCTAGCAGTTGGTGAGGGAGGGGGTAGGAATCAAAGAAGACCTTACTGGAAGGTGGCACTTGAACTGAATCATAAAGAAAACAAAAAATTCTAAGAGGTAGAGGCCATTAATAGCCTAATCCATTAATGAATACAAAAGCAGAAATGGAAGTTGGAATGGTATGTATAAGGAAAAGTGAGAAAGCTGTTTGGGTGGATTATGGAATGTGGAAAAGGGGAGTAATGTATAATAAGACTGGAATTATAGATTAGGTCCAGACTGTGAAGAGTTTTAAAAGCCACACAGAAGAGCTCATGTTTGATTCTGGAGGAAATAGGGAGCCACTGGAGTGTACTGAGCAGGAGAATAACATGGAGAATAACATGGTCAGACTTGTACTTCAGGCAAATCACTTTGGTAGCTAAGTGGAGAACGGATGGAAGTGGGGAGAGACTTGAGGCAAGGAAAATATAATAATAAATATTATTGTTAGATCAGGTTAAGAGGTGATGAGGGCTTCTATCTGACTGGAGAGAAGAGATTTCACGGAGAGAGTAAAAGAAAGATTTAGCAACTTACTGGCTTTGTTGAGTGAAGGAGAGTGAAGTCAAAGAAATGGAAAGAATCATTCATTTAATTTACTCAGCAAGTGGGAACTAGAAAAGTTTTGGGGATCTGGAGGACTTTGACAGAGCTCAGAGGTTCAGATCTCAAGCTTGGCAATGAGTAGGCTTGCTTACTAGAGAACTGAGATGAAATCTACCCACCTCACTGGCAAGACTGCTTTCTAGATGCTGATAGAACTTCCTACACGGGGCTCCCAATGAACTTCTGAGTCTAGCTCAGTTTTCCTAAAGGGTTACCTATCCCAAATGGTGATATCAATATAGTCTTTAGGGAGCCTCCGTAGATAACACCGAATTATTAGGAAATCAGGTATATGGTTTTTGACTGCCTTCCTACTTTCCATTTGTAGGTGTTCCAGACTCTGCTTCCGAACGCTGGTAATCTTTTGTGTTCATTTCCATCAGCTTATGTTTTAATTATAGCCGGCAGATAGACAACCCATATTATTTGTCTTAACCTGAAGCATTGTATGGCATCTATGTAATCTCTACAAAAGGTATTCCTGAGGACACACATGGCAGCTTTTCATGGCATCCTCATAGGATCATAGACTTGGAGCTGGAAGAAAACTCAGAGATCATCTAATCCAACCTGCTCATTTTATAGATAAGGAAATTGAGGCCCAAAGGGGTTAAGTAACTGGTCCAAGATCACATAGCAAAGCCTGGGTTCAGATCCTCTTCTTCCACAACCAGCATCCTTTCTTTTATACTCCCCACTTAATGGGTCTGTGAAAGAGACCAAAAAGGAAAGGGGAAGGGCAAGAGAAGTATTGTTTGCTATTATTTTGGTTAGCCAAGTCTTGAGTGAGTGCCTTGGATAGGCTAACACTGTGTACTAAGTAGTACATAGATATAAAAAAGGCAGGGTGGCCCTTGATGTCAAGTTGGGGAATTAAAAACACACATGAAACAGTTAAATTACTGCTCATGGAAGCATTAACATGAGTACAAGATGGTTAGCAGGAGTGGAGGGGAAAATCAGGGAATGTAGAGGACTGAGGTTAATGGCCTAGCTCTTCTTCTTATCCTTATGTAACCTTGGAAAATTCCATTTGACTAACATTTATTAAGTACCTACTATATGAAAGTCTCTGCGTTAGCTCCTGGAGATACAATAAAAGGAATAAATACAGACCTTAACCTCAAAGGGCCTATATTCTCTTGGAAGGAAAAAGTATATTTTAGGTAGACTTATAGATAGATATATCTTAGACATAGATATAGACTTATATAGATATAGACTAATATTTATCTATATATATGTCTATATCTATAAGTCAAAGATATCTGTCTATAAGTCTACTTAAGATAGATTGATATCTATATATCTCCTGTGTTGACATATATATATATATATATCGATAGATTATAGATAGATGGACAGATAGATAGATGCATATCCAGACATATAACACATATCAAGTAAATACAAGGTAACTGGGGGGGCAGTCAGGGCGAAATACTAACAATCCAGGGGGGACTCAGGAAAGATCTCTTGTAGGAGATAGTTTTTCTGCTGAATTTTGAATGACAGTAGGGACTTCCAAGACATGGAGGTGAAAAGGGGGTACAGTCTGTGCCAATCACATAATTTTCCTGAGCCTCAGTGGTTTCTTGGATAAAATGATAAGAGTTCTATTAGCTGACTAGCTCAAAATCCTCTAAGTGCTTTAAGAGAGATATTCTCAATGACCAAATTTAACAGGCAATGATGCTTTGTGAAGGCGATGCCTTGAAGGGTGGGAAGGATTTAGATAGTCAAGGGGAAGGAGGATATTCCACAAAGGCATAAAAATGTACAAGTGAAGGTTCAGAAGTAGCAATGAGTACACGACATTCAAAGAATGGTGAAGAGAAAGGCCTTAATTGGAGAAATATCAGAGAATATATGAACAGATTGTGGAAGGTCAGTCTGAGATGTAAGAGCAATGTTGGAAGATTAGGGTTATATGTAGACTTTGGAGTCATTTAGACAGCAGGTATTCCATTATAATCATATACAAAGGACATATGAAAGAAGATGCTATCTGTATCCTGAAAAAGAATTGATAAGTAGAAGTATGTATACAAAGATTTTATACACATACACATATATACATGCACATTCACACACACACACATTTGCGTCCAATAGTAACCATCTCTAGGGTGGGATATGTGTGTGTGTGTGAGAGTTGAAACTTGACAACGGGATCACTCTAGGGCAATGAGAGAAAAGAACAGAAGCTAAGGATGGAGGCTTGTGAAACATCCATGGTTAGAGGTGGGAGAAAGACAGGGAATCAGTGAAGGAAATGGAGAAGACTCTTGAAGTGTAGGATATGAGGTCACCAGGAGTATCAGCTGGATGAAATAAGTAAGAAAAAAAGAAACTCAGGAGATGATGCGTTCAGTCAAGAGTGAAAACCAGTAGTGCAGAAGCTGTTTCTGACTGGGGATGTGCATGGTCTAAGGAGGTAAAGAGAGAAACGGTTATGACTTCAATCACCAAAGCACACTGATCAAAAGTCTTGGGGTGTCAAATGGCTTCTGAAAGTAATTTCAACCTAAACCTGCCTGGGAGGAAAGAACTCAAAATCAACCAGAAACAACCTTACGTTTCTCTTGGTTTCTGAGAGTGAACCAAATTAGAAATGGAAGGCGTTTAGCTGATGACAGACCTATAACAAAGGCATGTGTTGGCATTTTTTCCCTTTTATCTCTATATAGTGTCTTTTTTTCTTTATCTATAAAATGGAGATAATATTCAGAGAACCAAAATCTCCTGGTTGTAATGAATCTCAGTTGTAGCATATGCAAAGTACTTTGCAAACTTCAAAGTGCCATAAATAATAACTTATGAATTATAAATATATATTGTTTATATTATAAATAAATAACTTATTATATTTTGGGATTTGGACTGGATCAGTGATTTCATTGAAGTAAGAAATTCCCAGTGAAGAAATTCCCTTTACCAATACTTAGTGTTTTAGAATTTCTTAGGGGTAGTGGGTGGTTAAGTGGCTTCCCAGGAACCCACCATGGCTTACAATTGCCTTTCAAACTAGATCCAGATTGTTAGTTGAAGGGTTTTACATTATCCTCCAGTTTTCCTCCTTTTAGCTACCCTTAGATTAAGTAATCTAGTTAGAATATTGTTTTGAAACTAAGAAAACCTGTTTAATATGCCCTACTCAAACACAACCAACCCATTCCTACCTTTATACTATTGCTGCCTTGCTGCCTCTAAGGACATCTATGTGTCAGACTTACCCCTTCTTTAAAATTTTATTCAGAAACTCTGGTCCCAGACTCTCTCATTCACTACATTCATTCATTAACTATTTATTAAGTACATATTAATAACATTTTGTTCTAAATCTCTTATCAATCTGGATTTTAGAGTCAGAGTCACCTTAAAGATCACCAGCCCCAGTTCCCTCATTTCACAGATGAGGAACCTCAGGCTTAGAGAAAGAAGAGCCTTGACCAGAGTTAGGATTCAAACTCATGTCCTGTGATGCCAAAATTATATAGGATGCTACCTTTATGTATAACTCCATTAGGCCTTAACCTTTATAGACTTATTTAGTTATTGCATATTTATTTAATTTTGATAAATTCCATATTTGGTATGCATATACATGACTTTATTTTCTTTTTGCTATATTCTCCATTAAATTTTCAGGTGCTCTAGGGTAAAGATTTTTTCTGTAAAGTATTCGTCTATAAAGTTGTATTCATCCTTCATTGCCGAAGAAGACCATTCCATCAGAGAAACAATGACATGACTTGCACTTGACTTTGTTTTGAGTGAGGGAGGGCTGTGCAGTTCACCAACCTCCCTTCTCCTCCAGAGTCATCTAAATCCAGTGACCAGATATTCATTAGGATGACTGGAGGTATTTCATTGCTGGGTGGTCAGTTGGTCAGTAAGGATTCCGTATGTGCTTACTAAGAACTCAAGATACAAAGAAAGGCAAAAATATAGTTTCTGCCCTCAAATGTTTGTGATAAGAAAAACACTTAAAGACTTTAAAATGCTACATCAATGGCAATTGTGTTTTATTAAATATTAACATGATGATGATGAAGATACCATCCTCATGTATTACATTCGCCTCTGCTTCTGATCCTCTGGAAAGGTTCAGAGATGGAGTAAATAACTAGGTGGAGACGTAATGTCATGGATGGAGTGCTGGACTTGAAATAAGGAAGACCTCAATTCAGAAACCACCTCTGACACTCACTAACTGTGTAATCATTGGCGATCAATTCACTTAGCCTCTGAACCTCGTTTCCTCATCTGTAAGATGGGAATGACAATAAGGGCTGTGGTTACTGTTTCAGAAAATAGCTGTAAGATTTGGATATGAGCATGTTTATGGAGCTTTTTAAAGGTACAAAGTAGGATATAAATGAAAGCTATCATTATTATCGTGATATTAACACTTCTATTAATTATTATTAAATTAGTGCGCCCAGGTGTCTTGTGAGACAGGCTGCCTAGTCTCCAGTGACCTAAAGGACATCAGAGCGTCCATTGGGAGCTCTTAATAATCACTAAAATACTCTTCCCAGGCTCATCAATTCTGGCATTGGTTGACTCTACTTTCCCAATGGCAACGAACCCAAGTGGTAGAAAGAATTGCAAAAACCTCTTTGTTGGAAGCAGAGCAAATACTAACTGCCCGCCCCCCTGGTACCGAACTCTGCCAGGCTGCTATTCATAGAGGCCAAGTGGTAATTGAGCATTAAAAAAAGAGGAATCTTCCAAGTCTCCATGTGGCTCTTGGGGAAGGAACAACCCTGTGGGCCCTGTTAACTCTCTTTGGCTATTGTCTGACTGGAAAGATCTCATCCATCTGACAGCAGTAAACCGGTAATTAGTCAAAATTATATCTTCATAGACAGAAACGAGTGTTAAGCAGCCAAGAGCCCTCCTGGGTGTTTTTAAAATGTTATTTGAGGGAGGTTTCCCTTTCAAGTATGGCCAATTAACTGTTGCCTATTCGCTTTACTCACCCTACAAATTTTTAATTTTTGTTTTTCAATTACCTTTGACTTCCATTTCGTTTGATTTAATTAAGCAAACAGGTATTACATGCTTGCTATGTGCTAGGCATTTTGTTAGGCACTGGGGATACAAAGACAAAAATGAACTTGTTCCTGCCCTCAAGAAGCTTATATTTCAGGGAGGATAATGTTTACAGAGATAAATAAGTAGAGAGTTATTTCAAGAGGGAAAGGGTAAGCGGAAATCAGGAAAGGTTTCTTATAGGAGATGAGATTCTAGCTGTGTTTGGAAAGAATCTAGGTGGTCTGTAAAATAGAGATGAAGAAGGATATTCCAGATTCCAGAAATGGAATTGGAAAGTGAAATGTTATTGTAACACCTCCTCAGTCTGCACTCCCACTAGCTGGTTTGGTTCCAGAGGTGTTACTGTTACCACTCTCACAGTTTCTAGGGTTAACCTTGTGGGTAACTAACTTTCTAATTGCTAGTTCATAAGCCCCCACTAATATGTTTCCTCTTAACAATCAAACAGTAGACTCAGTTCTTTAGCGAAGGGATTTTTACTCAAATGCAGAACAAGGTCAGTAGTTATCAATTATTTCCTCCCAACAGCAGGCATAAACTATCTTACAGATATGCCCCAGGTGTTCAGTGGTTCTGAGGCACAAGTCGAAGGAATACATGTGGCTGCTCTAGTAGCCCCTTTTTACAACCATCTCTGATCATGTAGGTTGAATGGCTTGATATCATTCTTCACACATTTTGATGCATTTTTTATCTTTGATTTCCAGTTTTGAAGTTGGGTTTTTTTCCTGTTGACATCAGCTTTAAAATGATTTATCAACTGAAAGGAAGAGATAGGAAGTTTGCCTTTTCTTTCAACAAACTCTTTACTATGTGTCTAAAGACAACTTTGGGATGTCTAAAGACCCTTTCTTCTATAAACTACTCTGTGTTACCTTAGGGTGATTAGTTTTAATTCAGTTATTACCTTCCATATTCCTTTGAGAATCTTAGGTAAGTATCTAGTGGATAAAGGTATGAATGCAGTCTGTACTCTGGAAGCTGTGTTCATTGCAATTTCCCTCCAAACCTTTCTAATGTGAAGAGTGTCCGTTTTGTACCAGAAGGCATTCCCCTTTACCTTTCACGTGTGTCTTTTCGTTTTTCTAGAGCTTTTGCTGAAATCTCACTGAGGCACTACCTTCCCTCACACTGGACATCTGGCAGGCCAGTCTGACAAAAATGCATGAGTTTCAAATCCAACCTCAGACATTACTAGCTATGTGACCCTGAGTAAGTCATGTAACCCTGGATTGCCTCAAAACAAAACAAAACAAACAAAAAAATTATGCATGAAACATGGAAAGAAGTTTCCCAGATTCCATCCTGAAACGCTGGGCTTCTATTAGTGATCATTCACCTTATCATGCCCTACTCCTAGCCTCCCAACCCTCCATAGTACTTCCCAGACATCTTCATATCTTCTGTATAAGTACCTTTCTACCTCTGCACTCTCCTCCCTGCCAACCAAAGCTCTAGCTCTGAAAATAATATAATCAAATCAATATTGCTCTTCTTGGAAAGTTCTAGCAGTCATTTGCTCCAATCACCATCCCCATGACACCCCTATCCATAGCATTCCTTTCTGGTCATCATGTTTTCTTCACCTAGAAGAATGGAAGGTCCTTGAGGGCATCCAAGGCTCCACACTCACAGATCAGATGTGAGAGATCATATCAAGTACCTAAAGCTGAGGACAAGCGACACACGAGAGGCCCTAGGCTTATTTCCCTGAGAAAGGATAGAAGAGAGTGGGGACAGTATCCTTCCCTCCCAGTCTCATGCTCTCATTTAATCTTTACCCTGTGCGTGCATGTAGCAAAGAGTTCTCAGGAAAAATGGAGCTGAGAAGAAGAGGGACCCTATCAGTTTGTCTGGTTTTAAAGATACAGATTGTTCCAGCCTGTTCTAAGTACTCAGACACCCAAAGGCAATTACACTCACCCAGGTGGTAGAGGACACAGGTGCCTCTGTGTTAGGTGATTCGGGTCTGTCCAGACAAGCCTTCTTATGCTTTTTTCCCATATTAATTATTCCTTTTATTCTTTCATTAATTACTGAATCGAGTAGGATAGTTTTGGGGTAATGAAAAGTATCTATCATTATTTGATTCCAAAACATATTTTAATCACTTCAATTTTTTGAGTGCTTTATTTTAGGAATTAATTTATCTATTCATTGAGTCAATGTAGTATAAGGAAGCCAGGAAGACCAGAGATTGAGGCTTACCTCTGACATATGCTGGCTGGGTCCCTGAACCTCTCAGAGCTCAAGACAATTAAGATGAAACGTTGATGAGATTGTACCCATCTGCGTTGTCAGAGGGAGTTTCCTTACCCAGAAATTCCTCATACCAATAAAATCCCAGGCCAAGTCCCTGCTCAATGCTTAATTAATCCATATAATTCCTTCTGTTATCTCTACATTGTTCATTTTGTATGGGTGCAAATCATGAAACACTGTAGTCTCTGGAGAACTGAGGTTGCCAATTGCCCAAAGGGCAACAGAGAGATATATGGTGGGCGTGAGCAGGCTGTAACACAGTACAAATGAGGAACCATGAACAGGGAAGTAGGGGAAAGGATGTTAGAGAAATGTTTGGCTAGCAAAGACAACGAACCTGTCACAGATCCAGGGCGAGGCACAAGGGATGTTGTGTGCTCCATCAGGATTCATGCAATGGCAGAGAAAGCAAGGAAATCCCCCAGCAGGTTGGGTGGGGCCCCAAAGTAAATTCAAGGAGGCCATGGATTAATGTCTCATAGGATGGGCTGCAATCTGCATTGCTAGAAAGACTTAACCATACTGATGAGAAAAGGAAAACCAAGAGTTAGTGTAATTAAAACTAGATCTCTCTAATACCATAAACTTTACAAAGCGCTTTCCTTACAATGATCCTGGGAGGTAGCCAGAATTAGTACTACAATCCTCATTTTACTGATGAGGAATCGGAGATTCCAAAAGAATGTGTGATACCCAGGGTCACACAACCAGTTGTTATGAACATATCACTTCCAGGATATGAGGTCGTGGATTTAGAGCTAGAAAGGACCTTCCAGGTTACCTAGTCATTTTACAGATGAAGAAAGTGAGACCCACAGAAATTAAGTGATTTGGTCAACTTAGCTACTGAAGTGAGATTTGAATCCAGTCAAACAGGCAGATGGGCAACAAGTATTTATTACATGCTTCCTATATGTCAGACACTGTGTTAAGCACCAGTAATACAAATATGAATAGAAAGAAAGATCCTTACTATCCTAGCAACACATAAAGGAAGCTGAAAGAGGGGAGTGGGGTGGATGTGAAAGGCACGAAAGTATTCTGCACAGGGGAAAGATAGAGAAGTTCAGTGGGCAGCCTGGACAGTTCTTGGGCACCCTCTTCAAATGGAGGAGTCATGCAGTTAGAAGAAGAGACAACAGGGGTGGACAGTACTTCTGAAGTGTGGATTGAGGAACTGGACTGATGTTCTACATCAGTTCATCAGATGGGAAATAGATGGGTGATTTCATTTCCCATCCAGCTGAACTCTTTTGGATTTTCATCATGCCCTCAGGAATCTCATCTTCCTGTGAGATCAGAACTACTCTGAAACTCAGGTCTCTTCAGTGCCCCTTGCAATTCCCACACCCTCATAGGAGAGTAAGGAGGCTGGAGTGATTCTCCTACAACTTCAATAGGGGCAGTCATCTCATAATTTCCCACCTGGCTGCATTTTTCTTGACTTCCATCATGCCCCTGCACTGTGTTCCCTTTCCCCCACTTTCAGCTTCCTTTTATGTGTTAAACTCTTTGAGAGCAGGTACCGTCTTTAGCATTTCTTTGTATCCTTAACAAAATACCTGGCACATAGTAATCACTTAATAAATGCTTGTTGACTGACTAAGAGGTTTGGGGGCATGGTAGAGAAGTCCTGGAGAGCAGCAGCCTGATGATTGGCCCTCTGACTCTAAAGTCATGCACACCAGGTGTCCCGAGAGCCTCCACACTTCCACCCTGGCTAGACACACTCTCTTTCTATGTAGAGACTCCAGGGAGTTTGGAGACTTGCGTTGGGATAAAGACAGAGCATGGATTTGTGATTTCATTAGTATAGAGAACTCCCAAGTGGGAGAGCTCCTTCTATCAATACATGTCAGCACCTTTCCTATACTTTACAGTCTTAGAAAGTTACCTGGGAACAAGGAGATGTGACTTGTGTGACTCTCCCAGGGTCACATAACAAGTATGTGTCAGAGGTCCTGACCTCAAAATGGGTTCATTAGTCACTCCCTGTACAATTCTGACTCTCTCCCCTTAGAGAAACGATTAGACTGAGCCAAGCAATATAGATTCTAACCAAACTGATAATAGCCTCCTAATACTGGCATCCATGCAGAGACTGCTGGGACTCAGGATATAAATCATCCTCAGCACAGGCATTGACACAGGGACTCCCCACCCACTTATTGGACTTGAAGACTCCAGCTTTATCACCCATCCCTCTTCTTGGTTACTCTTCTTCTCTTGAAGAGACCCTCAGACATAATGCTTCTTAAAAAGTTTTGAGGTATAACTGGGTTCCTCCACAGCTGTGTGGCTCATCCTCTCCTGGTAACATCTGGCAGTTTCAATTAGTAAACTTGGGAGCCAGGCATCCTGATTCCAAGACCAGGGCGCTTCTTTCCATTATACTAGGTGTTGGAGATCAAATGAGGTAACATACATCAAAGGCTTTGCAAACCTTACTGTGCTATAAAAATGGTGGTTGCTATTGTAGTACTTGAGGTACTCCAGAAAGGCAAAGACATAGGCAAGATTATGACTGGGATTCTGTCCCCTCCCCACAATGGAATAAATCCTTTCATTATTGGTTCAAGGCAAGGTAAAACTGGGTCCTAATCATGTGTGTGGAATACTATATATGCACATACAATATACATGCCTACACACATACATGTTTGTGTATGTGTATATATATACATATATATATACATTTATATTTTATATGTTATATTTGGAGATGGAGTGGGGAAGCCAGGTGACTCAGGGGACAGAGTACTGGCCCACGAATCAGGAAAATGTAAGTTCAAATCCAGCCTTAACCACTTAATACCTATGTGACTGAACAAATCACTTCACCTATGTCTGCCTCAGTTTCTTCAGCTATAAAATAGAGATCATTGCTTACCTACCAGAGTCATTGTGATGATCCAATAAGATAACACTGGTAAAGTATTTAGCACAGTACCAGGCAAATAGTAAACACTTCGCACACGCTTGGTCCCTTCCCTCCTTTCCAACCTCCTTAAAACAGGGATCATAACAGCAACTAGCTCTCCGAGTTTTTGTGAGAATAAATGGAGATCCTGTTTATAAAAACATTTCACAGTCCTTAAGCCTCTCTATAAATGCTATCATTCTCATCCTCATCCTCACTATTAGATATGTGCAAAATGTTTTCCCCCTAACTTCAACTCTACATGACATTCCCATAAGAAACCAATTTAAACCTGCTAATTAATTTTCATAGGATTAGGGCTGTATCTGATCAAAGATCTCTGGTTAGACATTAAATATTGTGTTGAATGAACTTTTATATAATTAATATGCCTAAAACAATAAAGTAAAACAATAAAGTAAAAGTGATACCTTTTAAATAATAGAGCATATTTTTCCAGATTTCAAGAGATTTATTTTTCAAATATGGTTGCATTAGGCATAGGTGTTATGAACACAGTGGTTACATTTCCTAATAATGGCAGCTACATTTTTTCTTTATTCGGTACCATAATTTGGGGGGGGATGAAGTAGGTCCAGATATGCAATTTCAACAGTGTAGAAAATCCCACTGGAGAAAAGTTTATCTGCCAATGAATATTAGCAACTGTTGTGCAGTTTACGGTCTTGAGAGTTTCCGGAGACACTGAGAGACTAAATAATTTTCCTAGGGTTACATGGCCTCTGTGTGTCTGAGATTGGACTTGGACCTACATCTTCTTCACTCTGAAGCTAGCTCTCTATTCATTATGCTACACTGTCCCTCCAGAGTAAGACATATCTTGTTTCCACATGATCCCCAAAGGATGGAATTTCTTAGATTGGGGGTCCATTGGGGACTCCATTGTGATGTCACAACAACCCTTAGAAAGTCACCATCACCAAGATTTGAATTTCCTGTTCCTCAGAAACAACTAATCACGACTTCCCACCAAAGTCAGACTTCTAATCAATGCAGATTCTCCAAACCAAAATATCTCTCACAATTTGCTAGTTGTTTTTTTTTCTTGCCCTTAATTAAGCCAGAGTTTTTATTTATTTAACAAAGGCACTTTCACTTTAGTGAGACGTGAATCAAAGACATTGACCTCAATTTATTGGCCCATCCTAGAGTCAAATCCATCTGTGGCATTCATATTACAATTTAATGATTCCCAACTTCTTTGCCAGGGTCACCTTCTAACATCTTCTAACAAACTTTGGCAATTCAGTGAAAGAGCAGTTGTTAGCATCAGTTGCCTTCCATTGGAGACATTTTCTTTTTTTTCTGGCCCCATGTTCTTCCTCCCCTACCCCTCAAGGCCATCAGATTACTTGGGGATTAAAGAAAGTCCCAAAGGAAACTTGCAATGATTGGCTGTCTCACTGTTATCTCAAGAGTAGCTTCTTATCACCACATGGAAATTTGTAACCAATTAAATCTTCATTATTGGAAGAGATGTTGTCTAGTAGTCTCACTCTCAATTCCATTTGGAAATGTTAAAAATAGAAAAGCCACCAGTTAATCACTAAACTGTTCAGCCAATGGGCAACAAATGTTATTTCCAGGTTAACACCACTGATGACTGAAGTTCACTCAGAATTAGAGTTTGAGTCATGAGTGTCTATATTTTAAAACTGACTCTTCCACTGACTGATAAGATAGGCTTGGTTAAATTGTTCCGTATTTTTCTTTACTCCATTTTACCTTTACCATTTGTGTTTACAAAATGGGAATATCACGACAGGAAGTTGTGTTTTGTTTTGTTTTTTAAGGATAAGTTAATGTTTAAATTTGAAAAGTTTTCCTAGTAGTTGGTTTTCCTGCACCTTCCAACTTTGTATTTATTTTGTATTTGTTTATCAGTGAACAGCTTGCTCCTATTCCAACCAATAGAATAAAATCCCCTTGAAGGCAGAATATTTCATTTTTGCCTCTATCACCAGTACCCAGCACAGGACCTAGCATAATAGCAAACATCTCATAGATGAGAAGACTGTAGCTGTAGAGCTGAAAAGGACCCCAGAAGCCATCCAGGACAAGGGTCCTTAACCATGGGATCCATGGATATATCTCAGGAGGATCTGTGAACTTAAATAGGAAAAAAACCTCACCATCTTTATTTTCACTAGCCTTTGGTTTCCTTTGTCATTCTAAATCCTTTATTTTATGATTTAAAAACATTATTCAGAAAAGACATCCATAGGCTTTCCCAGCTTGCTTGCCAAAGGAGTCTATGATGCCAAAGAGGTTAAGAACTCTTGATCTAGTCCAACATAAATGAGTAAATGAGACCCAGAGAGGGAATATACTAATAATAGCTAATATTTACATTCATAGTACTTACTATATGCCATGCTCTCTCATTTGATGCTTACAACAAACCTGGGAGATAGGTGCTATTTTTAGCCCCATTTTATAGATGAGGAAACTGAGGCAGAAATTAAATGGATTACACCCAACTAATTAGCATTTGAGGTATGATTTGAACTCAGGTCTTCCTAACTCTAAGCCAGAAGTTCTATCCTCTGTGTCACCTCCATCCCTTAATAACTTAGTCAAAGACACACAAGTGGTAAATAGCACACATGAGCTTTAAGTTAAAGTTTTCCAATTCCAAATCTAACATTATTAATATGCTATTTAAAAACATTTATTAAGCTGAATTGAATTGAAAGGGAACATGGTGTTTATTATTGATCCCAATGGATAAAAGAGTGAATAAAATGGAAAGGCTTGGTTGATTTTGTATTGTTTTGAAGTGATATAAAAAGGAAAATGAAAACGAAAACAAATCAAGCCAAATGCCCAACTAAAACCTCTAGAACGATAGAAAAAGAAGATTGGATTTCAAGTTTCCAAACTACATAATTTACTTCTCACTTTCATAAAACTTGTGATTTCATTGCTGTGGGGATTTCCCACACCTGTGTATTATAATTTCCCTACCCCCACCCATGTCCATCCCCACCCATGTCCACGCACAAGCATTTATTTTAGTAGAAGTTTCAATGATTTCATGACATTATAGTTTTGGAGTTATAAGGTATCTTAGAAGTAATCTACTTCGATCATCATTTTACAGATGAAGGAACTGAGATTCATGGAGGAAAAGTGGCTGACCAGGTTACTTATCCAGGTAGCAAATAACACTGCTAGGATTTGAACTCTGGTGCCCTGCTTCAGGATCTTCTAATCTTTCCATGGCACCATGCTACTCTCTAGTCTTGTTAGCCCTCCAAAATTCATTACTTGGTGGCTAGAGCTTTGGCTATGTGGATCACAACAAAATGTGGCAAATCTTCAAAGAGATGGGAGAACTACTAGACCATCCTATTCATCTCCTGAGGAACCTGTTTGTGGGCTAAGAAGCAACAGTTAGAACAGATTATGGAATAACTACTTTGTTCAGCTATTTGGAAAGGAGTATGACAAGACTGTATATTGTCACCTTATTTATTTAATTTATATGTAGAGTATATCCTGCAAAATGCCAGGCTGATGAAGCAAAAGCTGGAATTAAGGTTACTGTGAGAAATATCAACAATCTATGCAGGTGATACTACTCTGGTGTCAGAAAATGAAGAATTAAGAAGTCTCTTGATAAGGGTGAAAGAGGAGAGTGTAAAAGCTGCCTTGACACTTACGATCTTGGCATCTGGTCCCATTAGTTTCTGACAAATAGATGGAAAAGAAATGGAAGCAGTGTCAGATTTTATGTTCTGGCCTCAAAGATCACTGCAGAGGGGGACTGAAGCCATGAAATTAAAAGATGCCTGCTCATTGGATGGAAAGCTATGGCAAATCTGGACAGCATACTGACAAAGGTCCTACTGAAAAAAGTTGTGGTTTTTCCAGTAGTTATGTATGGCTGTGAGAGTGGAACTATAAGGCAAGCTGAGTGCCACAGGATTGACACTTTGGAATTGTGGTGCTGGAGAAGTCTTTCGAGAGTCCTTTGAACAACAAGGAGATCAAATCAGTTGATACTTAAAGAAATTAATTCAGACTATTATTGGAAGGACAAATATTGAAGTTAAATACTGAAATTCTTTGGCCACATAATGAGAAAATAGGACTTATTTCAAAAGATCTTAATTTGGAAAAGATTGAAGACAAAAGGAAAAAGGGACAGCAGAAGATGAGATAGACAGTGTCATGGAAGCCATGAACGCAAGCTTGGACAGAATTTGGGAGACCGTGGAGGACAAAAGGGTCCTCCATGCTATGTCCATGGGGTCACAAAGAGTCAGAAGTGACTGAACAACAACAACAATCTTCTTTGGATGAATTTCTCTAAATTTAATTGGGCTGGTCCTCATATGGCAGATGCACTTGATTGTTGAGTAGTACTCCAAGCCTTTTCAAGGTAGTATGTATCTATAGGGAGTCATTTGCATAGACTACCATGATGCACTTAAGTATAATTCCTTAGAAAAATCAATAAGAAATAAAATTAAAGATACGATCATCTAGAATGAGTATTTGAATGACAACAATGATGATAACAGCAACAAAAATATAATATTTATGTAGCACATTTAGTTTGTGAGTTTTTCTTCTACTGTTTCCCTTGACTTGAATCTACCATGGAAAGTTTGATTCCAGGGATGCCAATTGCCAGAAACTAGTAATTACAACACCTAGGGCAAGTAAACATCAGAAAATATGCCAAAGAAAAGTATCATAAGGGGAACCCTCGAATCAACTTTTGGAGACAAGTTCAGATGAATATAGCATCTCTAGAAGGATATATTGCATTTTTATGTTTATGAACTACAAAAATACTGTGCAAAATTTCTGAAATACCTTTGGGAGGGTAGGAGTTCTTCATCTCTTTTAAGTCACAGATAACTTTGGGAGTCTGGTGAAGCCTATAGATTCCTCAAAATAATGCATAAAAAGTTGTATATGTATAAAATAAAATACATAGAACTACAAAGAAATAAATTACATTGAAATATAGATAGCACAATATTTTAATTTTATTTTTTAAGATTTATTTTCAAAAATAATTTCATATATAAATTTTCTCCCTGCTTCTCTTCCCCACCAAGATGGTTAGCACTTTGTATGTAAGTTTTATAAATATATATAATATTTATATATGTATATATACATACACACATTATTTTTGAAATAAGTTCAGAGTTTTGAAATTAGTTCAGAAATCCCAGGTTAAGAACGTTTGCTCTAGGGTAAAACAATTTTAAGGCAGTTATAGCCCTAAAATAAACCTAAATCCAAGCATCTCCATTTCTGTGATCCTTACGGGTCCCTATAGCACAGAACCTAGTTGTTTGGGACCATCAAAAGTATTGACTACAACTCAACAAAGCATTTATTACATACCTAGTATATGTGGGTTCTGGGAAGAAATGAATCATGGATTAAATGTGGAGTATATATAACTTGTACAGAGATAGCTAGAATGAATAATTTGGTGTGTAAGCTCATTAGAGAAATGGAAAAGTAGAGTGAGCAAAAGTTCAATATGAATTTAAAGTATTTCAATTGCGCTTTGAAGGCTAGTAGTAATTTAACGGGTGAAGAGAGAGAGGAATTCTAAGCATTGGGAACAACTTGAGCAAAGCATCCCTGGGGGCCAATAGCCAGGAAGGGCAGATTGGGAAGAGGGGAGAGCAGTCCAGATTGTTTAGAATGCAGAATATGTAGCTCGAGGTGATTTAGAAAAAACTGGAAAAGTATGGTGGCAATACAATGTTGCTGACCTTAAAAAAACAGGCAAAGGGCTTTTAAACAACATGGTAAAGTGTATTTTCATAATGAAGGGTTTAAAAACATTCCACCTCCCCCCCAAAAAATGAAAAAGAAAACAAGAAAGGAACCAGTGTATATACGCAATATTTTTCTCACAAAGCATCACATAACTGATTTATATAGTATCCTATATATTATCAAGGATAAAAATAAATCTTGTAATATGTTAGTAGAATACTGGTTTGTAACTCTTAAAATAATGAAAATTATGTATTAAAGTTACAAAAAAGGAAAACAGGCAAAGGAATTCAATTTTGACTCAGTAGGCATGTCCTGACATTTACATCCCCTTAGTGAAAACTTGCTGAAATTCTTCAAGTGGGATCAAGCTGGATTTGTAGAATGGAGCCATCTCCTAAACCTAACTTTAGTTCATTTCACTTGATTGAAGTTGAAGTGATTGGAATTTAGTACCCAGCCCTTTCTTGTATGGTATGAATATGGGTTATTGAATATGGATCAACAGAATGAATAAAAGAGGATGTTTCCAAGGTTATGAACTTGAGTGACTGGGAGAATGATTGGATTGAATTGGAATTGGAATCAATGGAAAGAGGCAATTGGAGGAGGGATAGGTTTAGGGAAGAAGTAAGGTGAGTACATTTTTCAGAGTGTTGCATTAGTGATGTTGCCCAGATATCCAGGCAGAGATTCCCATGAGCAGTTATTGATAGGGATCTCGAGTTCAGGGGAGAGAGATGAGAAATGGAAAATATAATTTGGGAATCATTTGCCTAGAGAGGAGACATTATTCCACTCAATTCCTATCCCCAACTTTAGTTTCCACCTCTAATACATTAAACATTCCTTCTAGAAAGGAGTGATAACTAAAAATACCCATCCTGTTCTGCCCTTGGTGTACCAACCCACCCAGTAGACAAGTACTTTTAGTTCCTTTTGGGGCAGAGGTGATAGATTTATGCCAATCTTCCTCCTACATTAAATCTAGCAGTAGTAATACTTTTGAAAAGGAACATGATACTGAAATAACTCCCAGGCCAAGAGTGCCATGAGGGGTCATGGGGGATGAGGCAGAGGATGTCAGGCACAGTAGCACTAAAAATAGAGATGGAGACCAAAGCACCAAGGACCATGAGAAATCTTTTTTGACCTTAGGAAATGGGCTGGCTTGTGCCTGTTCTGCCCACCCTTCAAACTGGAGCCAAGAGCTCAGAAGAATGGGTTGGAAGGGGATTGGTGACTTGCTGCTGTGTGTTTTCATTTCTGATTGTGGAGCATTGTCAAAATGGTCCTAAGAGAAATGTAACAGATAAGAACAAAACTTTTGGAGAAGTTGCTGTTAATGGAAAGTTCAACTTGCGTTGTCTTTTTCTAACGTGACACAGTTGAGTCGAGTCCGTTAGATTGTGAGCTCCTTGAGGACAAGGACTGTCTTTTGACCCTTTTTGTGTCCTTGGCACTTAATATGGTGCTTGGGATGTTGAACTTAAATCAACAAGCATTTATTAAGTGCCTACTCTTTGCCTAAGCGTGGGAGACACAAAGAATTACAAAAGAAGCTTATATACCAAAAGGGAAGACAACATGCAAATGTGTACAAACTAAAATTGAAACAGGATAAATCGAAGGTAATCAATAGAGGGAGTGAGTAAAGACTAGAAAGGTAGGAAGGGCCAGTTTATGAAGGATACAGGATGTAAATATGTTAATATAAATATCCATGATGTTATCAACTAGTCAGGCATTTCTTAAGCTCTAGATACATGCCAGAAGCTGATGTAAGTGTAAAGAGAAACAAAACACAAGACACTGCCTGCCGTGAAAGAACTTACATTCTATCATGGGAAGCAACACATGTGCACATGAGTAAATATAAAGTATTTTTTCATGTTGACTAACATTTGGAGTTTAATTAATTAAGTAATCCAGGAATGAATTAATGTAGCAGGTAGCAAGTGGGTTGGGTTTTGAAAGGATCTAGCAATTCTAAAAGGCCAAAGTGAGGGGTGGAGTGTGCCAAGCATGGATGTTCAACATTGTCTAAGCAATGTGAATGGTAGATTAGACTTGGTATAATCCATCACTGGATTTGCAGTCTGATGGCTTGACTTTTGAGTCATGCCTCTGCTGTGTACTACTTTTAAAATATTTGACAGGTCACTAGACTTGTTGAAACCTCAGCTTTCACAATTATAAAATAGGAATCATAATATTGATACAACCTAACTTGGTGAAATGGAAAGAGCACTAGACTTAAAGTTAGGAGAGACTTGGGTTTGAATTCTGCCTCTAAGACATAGCCAACGCAAGACACTTGACCCCTTTAAAGCCTCAATTTTCTAATCTGTAAAAAGAGGGTGATACTTGTACCTACCTCACAGAATTGTTGAGGGGCTTCATGGAGATAATGCACATCCAGTGCCTTTTTAAAAATAAGATAGTATATAAGTAGATCCAATGAGATAATCTATGTAAAACATGTATGAACCTTAAAGAATTATACAAATTCTAGCTTTTATATTAGCTATTACTGTTCATGGAAGACAATTTAGTGTAGTAGAAAGAGTCTTGAGAATCAGGGAGATAGCTTCAAGTCCCACTTATGACACATGTTGACTGAGTGACCCTGGGTGAGCAACTTAACTTTTCAGTGCCCCCAAACAACTCTCTAAAACTATCAGTTTCAAAGGACATTCTGGTCTGCATAAGTAGAGGGAAAACATAATGGATGTACTGTTGATTCTGCACTGGTGGAGGAAGTTTGTATAATGCATACACTACAATGAAGTCACAGATCTCAACCAAAAAAATGTGCTTATCAAGTATCATGATGTTTTCACAAATTTCTATGAATGTTTTGCCAGGAGACACCAGAAAGAAGAGGCACCATTTATGAGAAATAGCACCAGAGAATGGAAGGAGTGCTAGAATTAGAGTCACAGGACTTGGGTTCAAATCCCAGCTCTGTTTCTTACTACCTTTTATCTTGGACAACAAACACCACTTATGTGGACTTCAGTTTTCTCATTTGGAAAAAAGGGGATGAGACACAATGATCCCTAAGATCCTTTCCAACTCTAAATCTACAATTCTGTGATCCCATAATCTTTGGGGGTTAGAGCTAGATGGCATGGGTAAGACAGTGTCATATAGTGAGGAGAGATAATGAAGTTCAGTGAGTGGCACTGTGAGATATCAGAAGAGGCAAGATGGAGGAATGAGGGACAGCAGGGGAAAGGAGAAAATGAATTCTCATGGGAAGGGTTCTAATGTTCTAATACCCCCACCAATACATTTTTTCATGTAATTTGGGTCAAGTTACTTCATTCTTATAGAAGTTTACCAATTATAGAATGAACTTCATGGGCTAGATAATAAAATAAATAAATAAATAATAAAAGCATTTATATAGTGCTTTAAGATTTGCAAAGTCACTTCTCCTTCCTGAAACTCAGTTTTCTTACCTGTAAAATGAGTGCACTGGACAAGATGCCCTTGGAGGTCCCTTCTAATTCCAAATATATACCCTTACAATGTTAGATATTTAGTAAAGAGAAGCAAAAAACCCTAAAACTCTGGTCGTGTAAAAGTATCATTGATTACATCATTTATGAGAATGAATGCTGTTTATGGATAATTGCCATGTATACAATACCCATAACCAGACACATCAAGCATAGGTACCAGATTAATTCCATCCAGTGTATTGAATTCTTTAAAAAAATTATTTAAGTTTAAATTTATGGAATAAAGCAAATATTACCATAGCATAGTATAATAAAAAAAAGATGATTGCATGTGAAGCTGAAAATCAACTGTGTACAACTTGAAGTTCCTTTTAAATATATAATAAAATTGTCATCTAAATTTAGTTTTCTTTATTCCCTTTTTTCTTTCCTTTCCCTCCCACCCTAGAGATGGTTACCATTAGACACAAATGTATAGGTATATATTATAAAATACATATGTAAAATCATCCTGTACACACATCTATTCATCAATTCCTTCTTTGGATGCAGAATTCTGCTCTGTAGAACTTATGTTTCATTACCATTCCCTAGAGAAGAGCAGTCATCTGTTCATAACCTCACATACAACATTTGAGGGGGAACAGGGACCTCCCATGTCCCAGCACAGGGCTTTGCATGAAATCTCAATAAATACTGATTAATTGATTGATTTCATGGAAAAGCATACTTTACAAAATTGAATTATGCTTTAAAAAATTCTTCTCTTTAGAATTTAGAAAACAGCAAAAATAACAGCTAGCCTTTACATAGCACTCTAAGGTTTACAAAGCACTTTATGGATAATATCTCCCTTGGTCCTCACAGCAACCCGGACAGGTAAATACTATTATGGTCCCCATTTTACAGATGAGGAAACTAAGGCAGCAGGAGGTTAAGTGACTTGTCCAAGGTCACACAGCTAGAAAGGGTTTGAGGCAAGATTCAGACTTGATGTCTCCTGATTCAGAAAGCTGCATTTCATCCACAGTGCCACCAAGGTGCCCATCAGATTTTGGAGGGTTCCTTCTAACCTTAATGTTCTGTAAGTCCAGGTTCTTACACTAACTAGCTATATGACAGTGATCATGGGTAACTTATTTAATTTCTCTGAACCTTAGTATCTCATCATAATCTATATAACATGAAATAACACTTGCTCAACCTCCCTCATATGGTTATGAGGTGAACTTTTCCCCCATCTAGCAAATAAACATTTAAATACTCTATGTATTGAATGTCATTGAGCTCCATTATTTTTACACCAATTTATCTAAAACTCTTTAAAAAAAAATAGGCAGTCTAGCCTAAAAGAGTTGGTCTTGGAGTCATGAAAACCTGGATTTAAGCCCTGGCTATGATACTTCTTAGCTGTCTGAACCTGGGAAAGTCACTTAACCAATCAGTGTTTGAGTCTAAGCCATGGTAAAGGTTTTGTTCTTGTAGTTTTTCTTGTCTTGTTTTGTTTAATTTTTAAATTGAGTTTCCCTATCTGGCTCAGTTAGGATGTATAGGGGCCTTTCCTGGGTCTAATCCAGCTCAGATAAACTCAAGAGCATTGATTTGTCATTTCTGACTTGGGCATAATTGCAGTCTTCTCAGGCAACCTGGTGGCCCCTAGCCCCCGAGTGCTCACAATAAGAAATGCTGGACTTAGAGCACCGATACCAGTCAGTGCCTTCTCTGAAATGTATAATCATAAAGCTAGGCATGGTAGCACACACCTAGAATCCCTGCTACAGGGGAAGCCTCAGGCTATTGAACTGGACTTCTGATTTCCTTGATATAACACACCCAGTCTCTAGCTTGTTCTGAATCCTTGGTTAGACCCAACTATTGAATTATTAGATTATAGAAGGGACCTTAGCCGTCATCCAGTCCAATTCATTCCTTTTTCCAGATGAGGAAACTGATACCATGAGAAATCTTTATCTTTCGGTAACAAAATTGTTTCACCTAATCTGAGGTCAACAGTCATTTAGTGTTGTTTTTATTTATGATATTTTTAAAAAATTAAGACTGACTGTCTCTGTTGGTCTCTGTCTGTCTCTGTCTCTCTCTCCCTCTCCCACTCTTCCCCAGGTTACGATAGGCTTTGCAGAGCAGAACTCTGTAGTTTAAGAGATCTGCTGGCTTCAGACTCCACTGTAGTAGGAATTCCAAGCATGTATCACTTTCTCTGACTTTCATTCACTTTACTGTAGAATCACAGAATGATAGATTCTGGAGTAGTCTCCAGTAGTTAGATAGGGCCAACCCATCCCCTCAAAGAAATCTCACTGCAACCAACCCAACAAGTGGTGACCTGGCCTCTTCCAGAGCACCTCCCAAGAAGGGAAACCCATCATTTCTCAAGGCAGGTCATTCTACTTAAGGGCAGCTCTAATTGAGAAGTTGTTGGATCAGTTTTTTCCTAACCTCAAGCCTAAATTTATCTATTTAAAACTCCTATCCATTGTTTCTAGTTTTTCCCTCTAGGGCCAATCAGAATAGCCATAATGTTACCTTAAAGCTTTCTCTTGTACAAGCCAGACATCCCTTGCTCCTTCAACCAATCTTCTTACAAAATAGACTCAATCCCTTCACCATCTTAGTTGGCCACTCTCAACCTTATCAATGCCTTTCCTAAACTGTGGTACCCAAAATGAACATAATTCTCCAAATGCAATCTGACCAGGCTGGTGTACAGTTGAGAGACCCAATGAATAGAATGCCAGTTGGGCCAGAATTCAAATCCAGCTTCATAAACCTACTAGTTGTAGAATTTTAGGCAAGTGATTTAACCTGTTTGCCTCAGTTTTCTCAGCTGTAAAATGGAGTAACACAGCATCTGCCTGGCTGAGATATTGTGAGGATGAAATGAGATAGTATTTCTAAAGTGCTTAGCACCGAACTTGACAAATAATAGGTACATAATAAATGCTTATTCTCTTCCTTATTTCTGGAAACTATGCCCCTTTTAATGTAGCTACCACAGGTGCTATTTTAGAATCATATTGGCCTGTATTGAGCTTGTAGTGGGCCGAAACTCTCAAATCTTTATCAAGCAAACATCTCTCCCCCATCTCACACTTGGGACGTCAGTTTTGGCAGCCCATTTTTAAACTTTAGATCTATTCTTATTCTATTTCATTGTATTAGATTCTATAAAATGCCTGTCAAGACCTTTTTGAATCCTGAACCTGTTATTCAGTACATCAGCTATCTCACCCAGCATTGTCCTCTATAAATACAATAAGCATCCCATCTGTGCCTAATTCATTGATTAAAAAGGTTTAAAAGCATAAGTAGAAGGCAGCAGTGTTGCACAGTGAGTAGAACCCTAAGCCTGGAGTAACAAAGACCTGAATTGAAATCTAGCTTTAGACACTTACCAGCTGAGTGACCCTGAGCAAGTCACTTAACCTGTGTTTGCCTCAGTTTCCTTAACTGTAAAATAAAGATTATAACAATACTACTGCCCAGGGTTGATACAAGGATTAAATGACATAATATTTGTAAAGCACTTAGCACAGCACCTAGAACATTGGGCATATTTAATAAAAGCCTGTTTCTTTCCTCCTTCCCATTCTTCCTTCCTTTTTCCTTCCTTCATTCCACAAAGCTGATCAAATAACAAATGATTACTTTAGATTCTAAGGCTATTGTTGCAATTGTATAAATTGATCTCCTGGTTCTGTTCACTTCCCTGGGCATCATCCATTCATGTAAGTCTTCCTGGGTTTCTCTAAAACCATCCCCTTCATCATTTCTTACAGCACAGTAGTATTCCATCACATTTACAGCCGCTCCTCATTTCATGGGTACTCTCTTAGATTCCCATTCTTTGCCATCTTAAAAAGAGCTAGAAATATTTTTATACATTTTTAATTAGACTTTGTTTTGCTCAGAACTAATCTTCCCCTTAATCTACCCCTTTCCTCTTACTCTTCCTTCTCTCTTTTCTCTTTTCCCTGTTAAGTAAAATGTGTTTCTGTACCCAAATGTGTCTATTTTTCTTTCCTTTGATCAGTTCAGATAAGAGTGAGGTTCAAGTGTCAGCTGCTCTCCTGACTCCTTATCTGTCTACTTGTACAGTCTGATTATGTGAAATAAATTTCCCTAATTTTCCTTTCCCCTTGTATTCCCTTCCCTTTCCCAGTGTATTCTTATTCCTTCCCCTCTTTCCATCCTTTTCTTAAGATCATCAAGACATAACAGAACCATTCCCCATAGACTTCCTCTGTAACTCTTTGATAATGATAGAGTTCAGGAAAGATACATGTATCAACTCCCCATATTAGAATGTAAACAGTTTATTCTTGTTTAGGCTCTTAAGGTTATTCATTCATGTTTACCTTTTTATGTTTCTTTTAACTCCTGTATTTGAACTTCAAAATTTCTATGCAACTATGGTCTTTTCACCAGGAATGCTTGGAAGTCCTCTATTTCATTAAAATCTCATTTCCCACCCCGCACTTCAAAATTATATTCAGTTTTGCTTGCTAAGTTAATCATGGCTTTAAACCTACATATCCTTTGTCTTCTGGTATATGGTATTCCAGGGCAGCTAGGTTACACAGTAAATAGAGTGCCAGGCCTGGAGTCAGGAAGGTAAGTTCAAATTCATATCCATCTCTTCAGATAATTATCTTTTTCTTCCTTCTCATCAGAATTGTTTCTCTTTTAATTTTCAGAATTTCATAATTGAATTTCTCCTCCATCTTTGGCTGACTTTTCCCATAGAAATTTAGTTCATGGAATATTGCCTATTTTTCTTGAAATGTGCTTTTTCAAAATCTAGAGCCACATTTGAGCATGTCTGACTGTCCTCCATCCTTATAGGGTCATTTTGTGTGCTAACTTGGTTCTGCTGTTCTTTCTTTTTGTATTAGTTCACTTAAGTCTTCCCATGTTTTTTTTTACAATTTCTTATATTTGTAGTGTATCATAGTCTAACATTCCATTATATTTAAATATCACATTTTTAAGTCATTGAGGCAGTTAGGTGATGCAGTGGGTAGACCTGAAGTCAGGAAAACCTGAGTTCAGATACAGTCACAAGCACTCATTAGTTGTGTGACCACTGGCTAGTCACTTAGCCTCTCTGTACCTCGGTTTCCTCACTATATAATGGGGATTATTATATATATTATATATAGCCCTTATCTCCCAAGGTTGTTGTGAGGATCAAATGAGATAATATTTGTAAAGATAATATTTGAGACTGGCACTTAGTAGGCGCTTAATTGATGCTTGTTTCCTCCCCTTCTATCATCCCCAAGTAATTGGGTACCCACTTTGTTTTAATCAACATTAGTTGGTTCTCTGTTTTGATCCAAACCTATTCCAAATTCTGTTTACATTAAACCATGGATAGAAGTCCCTTCTGTACAGAGTGTAACTAACAAGCTATTCAATCAATTTGTGACTTTGTTCTGAAGCAAAAATGGCCTGATTTCCTTTCAAGGCAGTGTCTTTGTTGATCAATAAAAAAAAATCCCCAAAGGGGAAATTGCCGCCTATCCTTTCTCAAAATCATGAAATTTGTAGCGGTGAGAGAAGTAACCAGATAAAAAACCACCAATGGAGCCTTAGACATCTTTTCATGCAGCCCAAGCCTGGCCTGGCACAAATGTGACTGGAACATGTCATCTTTAAAAGGAATGATGCCCCAGAAACAAGGGCAACAATAGTGTATTCACAGAGGGTATTAACGCTGGCAGAGCACTGTACAGAGATGTTCTTGGAAAGGAGGGAAGCCAGTTTAGAAATCATCAGGTGTTCATGCTGAAGAATTGGGAATGAGTTCATTCAGCTTTGGCACAGGAGAGAGCTTAAATATGGACTTTCTGGGAAAAGAAATCATTGGAAGACAATGAAAAGTGAAATGTTTTCTCTCATTTATTGCGCTAGGGACCGAGTGCTCTTAGAGAAACCATCACTTTTATGTTCAGATAATAAATTCCACAGAATAGTAGGGAAGGAAATGCAGATAAGAGAGAATGGAGCAAGGGAGTTTCTTTCCCTCTATGTCACTAGTCCAGAACTTCCATGAAGGTATTCCAAAGGAATACAGTGTCAGCACCTTCTACAGAGAGTAAAGTGGCTTAGGTTTTTCTTCAAAGGTGAGTTGTATTCTTTGACCAACTTACTGAGGTAATTTTTATATGTAATCTAGTGAAAATCAGCACCTTCAAGATTGTTATAACTGTCCCACACCTCCGTGTCTCCCTTCTTCTCTCTCCTTCCTTCTCTCCTCCCTCTCTCCTTCTATTTCTTCCCTTTTTCCTTCACTCCCTTCTTCCTTTCCTTCTTCCTCTTTCTTTTCTTCCTTTCTTCCTTTCTTTCCTTTCCTCTCTTTTTTCCTTTCTTCCTTTTTTCCTCTTCCTCTCCCTCCCTGCCCTCTTTCCCTTCCTCTCTTCCTCTTTCCCTCCTTCCTTCATTCTTTCCTTTATTCCTTTCTTCTTTCCTTTCCTTTTTCCCCCATTTCCATCTTTCCTCTCTCTTTCCCTCTCTTCCCCCCTTTCCTGCCCTCTCCTCTCTTCCCTCCTTTCCTTCCTTCTTTCCTTCTTTTTCTTGAACAAAACAAATTTCCCTGTCCAGCATCATAAGCAACTCAGTCATTGCACTTATTCCCAATGAATGGAAGCTGGAAATATCCTTATGATTTTCAGGTAACAGAGCAGCCAATATCCTGGCTTTTTCAGCTACATCTGTCCTTCCAAAGACTGACATTCAAGGATAATTGAGACTTGGGCAACCTCTCTGTATCTCCATTAGGGTTTGCTGTCATGTAAATAAGACCTTTATTAAAAAGTACTACAAATACCACTTTACAGACATGCCTTAAACTCTACAGATTATCCCCTGCCATCGGACTGCTTCCTAGGCTTGGGAGGACATCACTTACCCAGGTTTTGCAATCCTTTGGTAGACAGGGTTATTTTCCTGCGCTATAAACTGCTTCTTCTCAGCCAAATTCTTGCTTACAGGTTTTTACTATGAACTGAGCAGAATGACTCTTGCTGTCATGCTCTACTTAAGCAGATGATTAATTCCCACGTGCAAAGAGAGATTCTATGTCTTTCTTCATTGGAAGCTGCAGCAGCTCCATGATAATGCACCATGCTTATTAAGTAAGCTTCTACTGAAGCATGACATTTTACATCCTCCTGATTAAGAACTGTTAGGATTTCATTTTGTCCATTATTTACTAACTCAGATTTTCAATTATAAGTGATCCCCCTCCCTCCTGCCTTACCCTTTAAAAATGCCAGTTATATGAAAGTTATAACCTGCTAAACTGCTAAGTTGGGGGGTCATTAATCCAAAACCAAATTAACCCCACCAAAATCCTTCTTTTAGTAAAAGAGGGGCTCCGTGAAATAAGGAGCTTCTCTATTGCACTTAGTTGTATGTTTACTGAAGATCAATTGGACCTCCATAAAGCCCTACTGCTTTCTTACCTCATTGGGGCATGAAGCATTAGCTTTGAAAGCATTCAAGGGTGCCCAGGCTCTGTCAAGTTCTGCCATGCTGGAAAAACTTTAGCAACATCCAGGATCTGTTTTCTGCCGACCAGCTAAACTAAATATGCAGAGGCTCCTCTCTAGTGGGCTGGCCATTAGGCAATGAATGCTTTGACCATGGCAACCCATGAAACAAAGGCAAATACAAAATGGCCCTCTGACCTGTGGGGCCCCCTTCTGCTTCTCCAGTGGCAATGACAGAGTGATGGTCAAGAAAGCAGAGGATGCTAAGAATTGCACAGTTATTTAGGCTATCTACAAACATAAACTTAGCTAGTAATCCTCATGTGAGATCCTCACCCTCTGGATATATATCACTGGAGGAACTGAATTATTCTTCAAAGAAGACAGTTGGAGGACACAATGTATAGAACCCTAGACTGAGTCCTGGATGCATTGGGAGACATTGGCCTTTTTAGGCTAGGTCTTTCCAGGTGTTCCCTTAGAGAGAGGTAATGCCCATTCAGTGAATAGGCCTTTTTAAAGAAGTAGTCAGGGAATAGCCTCTTTAATGAGCAAAAAAAAAAGTAACTAAATCAAACTGAGAGGGAAAGAGAAACTGATACTATTAATAATCATTCTAAGCCAGCCATTAAGGAGAGACTGGGCATTGTCCAATATATGCACTTCAGAGTGCACGGGGTTTAAGGTTTTAGGAATAACAAGAAAGAAAGAAGGAAGGAGGGAAGGAAGGAAGGAAGAAAAGAAGGAAGGAAGGAAGGAAGGAAGAAAAGAAGGAAAGATGGAAAGATATCTAGCCAGTAAACCCCAAGTTAACTGGGCAGCTTCTGACCATCCAAATTTACCTTCCTTTGGAGAGGAGAAGGAAGGGGAGAGGGAGATAGAAAGGAGAAGATAAGCTGGGTGATTATCAGTAGTAACAGTTTCTCAAGTGCCTGGAACATAGAAGCACTTAAGACATTTTTGTGGACTGGCTGACTGATTGATCTACATTTTTGCCATAAATGAAACCAGAAAACAAAAAAAAAAGTAGCATCTAAATAAAAGGATGGTTCACATCTCCTTGGATAAGCAAATAAAGGAGTTAGGGGAGCTGGTCAGATCACAGGCCCAAGAGCAACAAAAATCGTTATTCCAAGGGAAGTTTGACTAGGTAGGTAGGTGGCATGGTGCATAGAGTAGTAGATGGGGAGTTAGGAAGACCTAAGTTCAAATCCTACCTCAGACCCCTTCCAGTCTGATTTTTTTTTTACTAGGTAAAGAGGCCATTCTCTGCTTCATTTCTTACCTTGCCTTAATCACCTAATGGGTGGTGCCTCAGTCAAATGGAGACCTGCTAAAGACCTTAACTTTAAAAGGCCAAGGTCTTCCACTGCTCCCAGAGTCATCTCCAGTCATCCTGATGGGAATGTAGTCATTGGACTCAGACAGCTCCAGAGGAAGAGTGAAGTTGGTAACTTTGCACAGCCCTCCCTCATTTAAATCTAATTCACTTGCATGTCATGGTATCCCCTCCCTGACATCATGGTCCTCTTTGAGAATCAAGGACAAACAGTGACAGTAACAGATATTTATTAGCTATATGACCCACAACAAATCCCTTGACCTTTCAGCCTCAGTTTCCCTATCTGTAAAATGGGGTTAATAATAGCATCTACCGCCTAGGATTGTTCTAAGGAGCAAATAAGATAACACCCCTTAAAGTCCTTTGTGAATTGTAAAAGTACTACATGAATACTGTTACTATTATCTCACACTGCGGTTGTTGTTGACATCATTTCAGTTGGGTCTGACTCTCTATGATCCTATTAGGGGTTCTCTTGACAAAGACACAAGAGTGGTTTGCCATTTCCTTCTCTAATTTTACAGATGAGAAAACTGAGGGAAAGAGCATTAAATGACTTGCCCAGGGTCACAGGACTAGTAAGTGTCTGAGGACACATTTGAATCTGGGAAGATGAGTCTTCTTGACTTCAGATTTGGTGCTCTAGCCTGGCTGCCTCTGGTCCTTATTGTACCATATATTGTAGTACTTATGATAAAAGACTTCCATGAAAATTCATGCACCAACATCTGTGGCAGACAATGAGGGAGCAGAGGAATTCTACCAAGAGTGAGACAAGAGCCTCCCGACACAATAAGCATACACTTAAACACTCAGCGATCTCAGTAGAAAGATGGTCATAGAAGAAGAGGAAAATTACGTTGAGCAATACAGTTCTGAAATAAGAAACAGGGAAGGCCAAATACTTGTAAACTATACAAAGGCTTCATGAATGTAGATTGCCAACACTTTCTTTAAGAGGATGGTTGGGAGGCATGGGTCTGTCAATCACTAGATAAGATCATGAAATACAAAACTGATTATATTTTAACAGGCAGGAAATGCAAAACTGATAATATTTTAACAGGCAGGAAATACCTGCTTACTGCCATGGGCGTCATTTCTGAATCAGCCATCTGTACGGTCAGACCACCGACTTGTTAGAACCAAGATCAAAATTGATAGCAAACTATACGAAAAAGGATGAGATGAAGATATGTTGTGCAGGTGAGGCAACTCCTCCCCTGACATGTTAGATGTGCTGCATGAGAGCTAGCAAACATCTGGCAATTCAGGACTGGAGTTTAGGAGAGGAACTTAAGGTGGCTCTGTAGATTTGGAGGAGAACAATTGAAGCCAATGAAACGAATGCTATTTCTGGGGTAAAGCTGGGGGTTGCCCTTACATTTCACTGCCACTTATTTAGGTCTTTGACTTTCATTTATAGCACAAAGTCCATTTGGATGTGGTCCTCCACTAAATCGGCTTGTTGATTACAGGGAAAGGATATGTCGAGTGTATCAACCACTAAATACAAGTTTATAAAACTAACTGTGTGATTCTTAGCACCTGTCTTCCTTTCCACCACTCTGTCATCTTTGCTGGATAATCAGAAGGGGACCGTCAGGGGACAGAGGGTTATTTTTATACTTCTGCCTGTTTCACATTAGAATGCCGTGACCCTCTAAATTTGTCACCCAGTGACCAAATTTCTGTGATTGTCCACTGCCACATCTATGGTCATACAGTCCTACTTGGAAAGTGTTAGAAACCTTCCAGACAGATTTACGCATGATCCTGGAGATTAATATAGTGGAATATAAAATGGTAGGCAGAATAGGCATTTATATAGTGTGTGCGATGTGCCTAGCACTGTGCTAAACACTACAAATATCGTAATTGATCCTCACAACAACTGGGGGGTAGGTACTCTTATTATCTCCATTTCACAGTTGAGAAAACTGAGACAGACAGGAATTCAATGATTTGCCAAGGGTCACCCATCTAGTAAGTGTCTAAGGTTAGATTTCAACTCAGGTCTTCCTGACTCTAGACTCGGTGTTCCATCGCTGCCCCACCTAGCCACCTTTTAATTCTGTATAAATGCACACCTGACTTCGGCTGAACCCTCAACAAACTCTTTAGGGCAATGACCACATTCGTCTTCTACTTGAGACCTCCCCATGCTTAGCTCCGGAGATTTTCAGATGGCAATATTTTTACTAAAACAGACCACCTTCTTCCCTATGCCAGATTGTCCACAGTGGTAGATCTAGTCACAAGAGGAAGATTCTCAATCCTCCAGCCATGTGCTCATATCATCTCTAATCATAGCATTGTGTATAAAATATTGGTCTTGAAATTAGAGCTTCAATACCACCTTAGATATTTACAAGCTGTGGGACTTTGATCAAATCACTTCACTTTTTCTCATCTGTAAAATGGGAATAATGGTAAAAAAAATTAAGGGTAACCTCACAGGGTCATTGGGAGGCTGAAATGAGATAATCTATAAAAGCATTTGTCAAACTTTAAATCACTATATAAATGTCCTTTATTATTCATTTGCCTTCACTTTGGTCTATCCTTTTCTCAGCCTTACACAGTAAGATCTGTCTTTCCACTGTTTTCTCCCCTCATCCCCCACTCCAGGGTGAGGGAGGGATGGAAAAAAACAAAGCTTACTCTGGAGTAGAACCTTTAGTACTTCAAGAATTATCATTGGGATAACTAACCCACCCTGTTTGCTACTGCCAAATTCTGTTTTAATAATTCCGTTCACACCTCCACCCAGAACACATCATTTGAAAAAAAAAAAGTTGAGTTCCACCCATGTTTCTTCCCATCTCTCATGACTCATCACCATCCTGGTCATTCATTGCTACTTGGGAGAGTTGGAAACTGCCCAGAAATATTTACAAACTACTTTAGAGGTGGCCAAGATGGCATATACATGTGATGCTGACCACCACTGACCTTTAGTGAACCCCTTTCACTGTAACCAAGTTCAATCCTCTACTAGTTACTGTTCTGGGACAGTAAACTGGCTTTCCCAACCCCTCCACTGAGAAAGGTTCATAGTCAAGGAGAATCTGGACCTCTGGTGTCAATGGAACCAACTCCAGTACTTCATGAACTGGGAAAGTTATGGGCCTGAAGACCATATACACAAACCCACTAGGGGCCTTTATGTTCCTAAGCTTGTCATGTGTTTTCAGCCTCTGTCATACTTACCAGCCTTGACCCCATAGCCTGGGGAGGTATTCTGGGAAGGGTGATGATGCATCATTTATTGTGGGGCACATTCGATGCCTGAGTCTAGACCAGAGGCTCTTAACATGGAGTCCAAGGATCCCTAAGGATTCTATGGATATAGTTACATAGTTCAAAGGGCTTGTGAACTTGGAAGAGAAAACATTTACATCCTTATTTTCACTAATCTTTAATTGAAATCTCATATTTCATTCAGTTATGAATATAGGCAAGAAACATTATCTGAGACCCTTTAACCCAGCAATATCACTTCTAGGATTATATCCCAAAGAGATCATAAAAATGGGAAAGGGCCCCACATGTACAAAAATATTTATAGCAGCTCTCCTTGTGGTGGCCAAAAACTGGAAATCAAAGGAATGTCCATCAATTGGGGAATGGCTGAACAAGTTGTAGTATATGAATGTAATGGAACACCATTGTGCTATAAGAAATGATGAACAGGAAGACTTCAGAGAAGTCTGGAAGGACTTATATGAACTGATGCTGAATGAAAGGAACAGAACCAGAAGAACTTTGTACCCAGCAACAACCAAAGTGTGCAAGGAATTTTTCTGGTAGACTTAGTCCTTTATAGCAATGCAAGGACCTAAAAAATCCTCAATGGACTCTTGAGGCAAAATGCCTTCCACATCCAGAGAAAGAACTATGGAATTGGATCACAGAATGAAGCAGACCATTTTCTCTTGTGTTATGTTTTGTTTTGTTTTATGATTTTTCCCATTCATTTTAATTCTTCTATGCAACATGACTAAGGTGAAAATATATTTAATAAGAATGTATGTGTAGAATCTCTATAAGATTGCACACTGTCTCAGGGAGGGAGAGGGTAAAGTATAAGGAGGGGGAGAGAGGGGAAAAATCTAAGATATATTGAAGTGATTGTAGAAAACTGAAAACAAATGAAATACTTGTTTAAAAAATTGAGACCTAGAAAACTGAAAAGTTAGTGAATAAGGAAGAGAACTGAGGCTAGTTTTCAGACCGTCTTGACTCCTGGTTCATGAGTCTCTTCCTCACTCTCTTTCAACCTATTTCAGCTCATTTCCATTTGGCTAGTCTTGGAGACAAAGAAGTAGTCATCATTTTCTTTGTAATAACCTTTTACATCTTTATAAAGCAGGTGATTCTTTCAAATAACCATGATGCGCAACTAGGTGGTACAGTCGGTAGTGCACCAGACTTGGAATCAGGACACCCTGAATTCAAATCCCTCCTCAGAAACTAGCTATGTGTCTCTAGGCAATTCATTTAACATCTGCCTGCCTCAGTTTCCTCATCTGCAAAATGGGAATAATAATAACACTTACTTCCTAGAATTGTCACCAAGGTCAAATGAGATATTTGTAAAGTACTTTGGAAACCTTAAGGTGCTATATAAATGTTAGCTATGATGGTGATGGTGATGGTGACGTTGAAAGAGTCTCTTCTTTGCTGGTAGAGACCTTTAAGAACCCAGGGTAAGTCACCTTCATGAAGCATCAGAATAGGAGTTATGGAAAGAGTATTAGACTTGGAGTCTAGAAGACTTGGGTTTGAATTCTACCTCTGATATTTACTAGCTATATGACCTTGGATAAATCACTTCATGGTTCTTAGCCTCCAATTCCTTAACTCTTAAATGAGGATAATCCTCTCAAGCATCTACCTCACCGAGATGTCCTGAAGAGCAAAGGAAATAATGTATGTAAAATGCCTTGTGAACCTTAAAATGTCAGGTGAGAGCCAGCTGTTCTCATCACAAAGCAAGTACATTGTATTTGTCCAGCACTTCCAGGCTCATATTCCAGAGATTTCCAAGGCATTCTCCCTGCTCTTTCGGAGTGCCCAATTGAGTTGGAGGAAGCAGTCACGGCGCCATTGTGTGTGTGTTCATCCTTCATTGCCCAAGAAGACCATGCCATCAGAGAAATGATGACATGACTTGCACTTGACTTTGTTTTGAGCGAGGGAAGGCTGGGCAGATCACCAGCTCACTTCTCCTCCAGAGCCATCTGAATTCAGTGACAGATATTCATTAGGATCACTGGAGATGACCCAGGATGAGGCAATTGGGGTTAAAGGTCACACAGTGAATGTCAAGTGGCTGAGGTGAGATTTGAACTCAGGTCCTCCTGACTTCTGCACTGGTGCTCCATCCACTGAACCACCTAGCTGTCCCTCATGACGCCATTAGAAAAGAATCAGATGCTAAACTATATACAACTGACCAGAATGGAAACAGGTGGGTAGGGAAGGAGGAACTCAAGATGCATTGGACTGACTGGGACGGGCTTCACAGAGAGTGGAACTTGACCTGATGGCCTGAAGGTTAGTTAAGACAAACCACAGACTCAGTTACATTCTGGACCGATCACATCCCCAAATCTGGGCTGGTATCTCATAGTTATGCAGAAAACTTGTGGACATGCCTGTGAATCCTCTTGTATTCTCCTCCCCATTCAACCTTAGGACAAAATTGACTATGTTTTATAACCCCATATCAGTCTTCCTTTCCTTTTTTTTAGCCTAAATACTTCTCACTCTCTTTATGTTTTCAGTACTTTGGAATTTTTTTAAAAATTGCTTTATTCTTTTATATTCTTCAATTTCTCTGTTCTCCTTTTGAAATTAAGAACCCAGCCATGGCAACCTTTTACAGATGACCAGCTATACCATCACACCCAAGATCACCCAGGATTCCAGGTGTGCTGGTGTAGCTGGTCAATGGGGCTGGGATTCCAGTTTCAGGGAATTTTGGACTTGGAACAGGGACTATGCTCTAGAGAAACCAAGATAAGAAAAGGACCTATTAAAACGACCCCTCTCAACCTCTCCCTCCCACCCTCAGACTGAGGTAGTAGTAGAGGAAGAGGGTGGAATTCTGCCTCTCATATGCTGGGGACTAAATTTGTATATGTGTAATCATATCTTTTGAAGTAAATATCTCTTTGTGAAGGAAGGAAGGAAGGAAAGGAGGGAGGAAGGGGAGAGGATCGAAGGGAAGAAGGAAAGAAGGAATGGAGGGAGGAAAAGAGAAAGTGAGACAGACAGGAAGCAAGGAAGACAGAAGAAAGAAAAAGAAAGGAAGGAAGAGAAAGGAATAAAGAGAGAAAGAAAGGATGAGAGAAAAAAAGGAAGAGGGAAACTGAGAACCAAATGGATTTGATAAACCTCTATGTTACTTCCTTATAGTGCAAAATATTCTTTCTTTATCTGGGAAACCAGGTGCCTGCAAAGAAATTTCAGAATAGCAACCTCTCTGAACCTTAGGTTTTTCATTTGCAAAATAAAGACCAATCAACAATGTATAAACACAGACTGAAATATCGCAGGCCGTATCAAGCACTAAGGATACAAAGAGAAGCAAAAATCAGTCCCTACCTTCAAAGATTATAATCTAATGGGATGATATTTGTTCTACCTATTTAACCAGATTGGAAGGAAACCACTTTATAAGGAGCTATAGAAATGTGAGTCATTCTCACCATTTAAAATAAAATAGTTCCTTTTTTTTTTAAAGAGTAAATTCATTAACTTTTATTTATGCTCAAAAGAAAGGTGTTTTTCAGCCACAGCTATAAGCTAGTTTTAGTTGTTGTTGTTCAACAAAACAGCTGGGTCTGGAGTTAGGAAGACCGAGTTCAAATCCAGCCTCAGACACTAGCTCTATAACCCCAGCAAGTCACTTAACCTCTGTCTCAATTTCTTCAACTGTAAAATAATAACAACAATGCATCTACGTCCCCAAGTTGTCAAGAGGATCAGATGAGAGAATTGCAGAGCACTTAATATGGTGCCTGGCACGGGAGCTATGCAAGCACTAACTATTATTAATATTTTGTGGTTGATAAGATGAACCTTGTTGAAAAGACGGGCCTTTATTTCAGAGGGAAGTTTGGGTCTACATCATTCCTCAAAGGCAAGGGGGGCAGCGTTCCATTCTGGGCCAAGTTTTTCAATAAGATCATGTGTTCTGTCTTCAAAATAGAAATGGCTGCTGAGTGAGCTCTATCAGAGAAATGTATGGATGAAAAAGAGCGAGGTGATTAGCAGTCAGAGCGAGGGATAAGAGGACAGTTTATGTCCTTTCATACCCTCTACTCTATCATCCCATCTAGCCTGCTTGCTCTGCTTCTTCACCAGCATTCCATTTCCTATCCCCTTGCTCTTGTGTGCTCCACTGTTAGCCTCATGTAGTTGAGAGAGGGGGATGATCGCCCTCAGTATCTCGGTGATGGATTGACAGAAGGAGATGGATAAGGGTTTCCGGGATGGGAGGGCATGGATGGTTTGGAATCAGAATTGCGTCAATGTCCAGATGATGAGATCATAGATCCAGAGGAGTATTGGAGCATTCATGGTTGGTCAGACCATCTAATTGAAAGATCTGAAAAGAGAGGAGTTGTTTAGAGTGAGAGACAGCTAGGAATCAGGGAACTGAAAATAAGAAAGGGGACATTTAGGATTTGCTCCACCACACACACACACACACACACACACACACACACACACACACACACGTGTCCCCACACACCCCTCTTTCCAAAATGGAGAATTGTTCATTCATTGACTAATTTTCCTAGGGAAGAGGTGGAGGGTTAGCCTTCCAGAACATGATGAACCAGAACAATGTCCCACCCCTTGAAGCAGCCTGCTGTCATAGCACAAAACAACAATTCATAGATCCTTGCCATATTTCACACATTTCAGCCTTAAGAGCTGTTTTTTTTTTAAAGGATTCATCATTCTGATTTTTTAAACAATCAAAAGAACATCAAATATGGTTCCTCCTCAGTTCTATCCTATGGAAACCCTAGCTCCCTTCAAGAGGTCAATCTTGATTGTCTGTTTGAGTTCTCACCAATTACTTTCTATCTCTTTTGTATATATCTTGTATTAACTTATCCTGGAATAAGTAGAATATAAGCCTTTGAGGATAAGGACTGTCTCACCTTGGGAATCATGACAATGGTTAGCCTTTATATGACACCTACTATGTGCTGGACTCTGTGATAAGCAGATAATATTTCATTTTATCCTCACAACAACTCTGGGAGGTAGGTACCATTATGATCTCCATGTTACAGATGAAGAAACTGAGTCAGATGCTAAGCAACTTACCAGAGATCACCCAGCAATTAAGGGTATGAGGAGGAATTGAACGTAAGTTTTCCCAGCCACAGGCACTATTCATATAATCTGAACTGTATTTTTATTTCCAGCATTTAACAGTCAACCAACATTGATTAAACTAGGTGCATAGGGTGCTAAGGACTAGGAAAACAATGAAAAGATGAGGGGCAGACACACAGTACCTGCCTTCAGGGGGTCCACAATCTAATGAGAGCAAGTTAAATAAATAAATGTTAGCTAATGAAAGTTTGTGGATTTATCTACATGTTATTAGAGCTGGACATGGATGTAACCTCAAAGGTTATCCAGTGCACTGAGAGGCAATATAATGTAGGAGACAGAGTTCAGGACTTGGAAGCAAGAAGACCTGGTTCATCCCACCTTGGGGTGACCCTAGATAAGTCACCTATCTCTGGGCTTCTGTTTCTTCATCTGTAAAATGAGGTGGTTGGACTCAGTGATGTGTTGGGGTCACTTTAAATCTGTGATCCTGTGGATACACTCATTTTACAGATGAGGAAACTGAGGCTTTGGGAGGTTAAGTCCGCTAAGTGGTAGAGTGGGTTTTCTCACTCCACACCCAGCACCTTTCCCCCAGGATCATGGATGCCTCCTTCCTGTTACTTGACTGTTTGAAAGTAACATATGGCTGGAAAATTGCTTGCAAAGAGTGTCTTCTCTCAATCTAGGTCCTAGTCATGATGTACATTGTGCAGCAGGCACCCCATCATCTCTCTGACCTCCAGGGGGGTGCTTTGGGATATTACAAGGGACAAAATTTGAAGCACTTTTGGCTTCTCTTTGACTGGGGGGTAGGGGAAGGGGGAGGAGAGAGGTGGAGCAGGCTTTCTCAACTTCCCTCCCCTGGCCGGAACATTCTCTCTCTGCTTGTACTCACATCTCAGACTCCAGGCCCCAGCACAATGGGCCAGTGTTTTAGGCAGTGAGGGAAGGAGAGGAATGTGTGTGAGTGGGGGGAGAAAAGGAAGAGGGAGCAGGGGGAGAGGAGAGATGTTGTTGACTTTATTTAAAAATACTCTTTTGGAAAATAGTTCAGATACTGTTAGGTTTTGTAGAGCTTTCTTCTCATCCCCTCCTCTCCCTTCCCCTGCCCCTCCTTCCCCAGCTTTAAACATAAATGAAGAATTTTAGTCTTCATTGGAGGAAGGTAGAGAAAGAGCTCCCCTGTTACCATCTGTGCCCGAGTGTGCAAGAATAAATAGACCCTGGGGGGTTTCAGAGGGAATCCTCTGGAGCCAGACTACCTCAAGCCAAGCAAAACTGGTATCAACAGGCCAGGATACACTGAGGGCCCAGGTAGCCCCCTTTTAGCCAGCTACTGTGCCCAGGAGGAGGCATCTGGGCTCTATCCTGCTGCTTATGGGCATGTGAGTGTTTTAACTCCTGGAAGGGTGGGGGGCTGAAATCTCCTTGTCAGCTTTCATGGAGCTGAGGGAGAGGGAGCTGAACCCTAGATTTAGAAGCAGAGCTATTGTTATCCCCATTTTATAGCTGAGGAAACTGAGGCTGACACGAAGCGAAGTGATTTGCCCATGGTCACAAATGAAAATGTCTGAGGCAGGTCTTCCTGAGTCACCTGTGTGACCTTGGGTAAGTCATTTAACCACCCTCAGACTCATGTTTCTTAGATGTACATGGATGCTAAATCTATGTTCTATGATCCTTGCTGATTTGGATGGGGAGAAGAGGGGGTCTTGGGGAAGGAAAAAGAATGTAATAGCCATGTTAATATAAAATATGGCAACAGAGGGATGGAGGAGGGAAAGAGGAAAGAGAGAAGAGAGAGAAAGAAGGGAGAAGAGGAGAGGACAGGACAGGAAGGGAGGAGAGGGGAGAGCACTAGGGAAGGGGAAGGGAAGAGAGAAGAGGTTTATCATTGAGAGGCCCACTATTGCCCACTACTAACACCAACCACTGCCACCAGTGGTAAGAACCTTAGGAATGGCAGAGTCCTTGAAACCGTGAATCTTATTCCATCATCAGCAAAGAACCTTTCGGGGAGATTTGACCTGGTAGCTGATTTTGAAGGTGTTTTGGCCCCTGCCTCCTCAGCAGCCACAGCTCCTGAAGGCTGGGAAAGGAAGTTCTCAACCCTAAAGTCCTTGGTTTTATCAGTGGAAAGAACATCGAAGGAGATGCATTTCTGTCTACTTTGTGGATGTACCCTAAGGGTCATCAGATGTGTAACGGAAACATCTTGTATATATTCTTTTTTTCTTTTCCCCAACAGAATGTGAACACCTTGAGAGAAATTACTTTCTCTTTTTTCTATTTGTGTTCGGCCCCCACCACAGTACTTTGCACATAGTGAAGCTTAATGAATATTCTCTCTCTCCCTCTCTGTCTTTCTTTCTCCCTTTCTTCCTCTTTCATCCATCCCTCCCTTCCTTCCTCTCGTTCCTTCTTTCTTCATTTTCTTCCTTTCCTTTCTCTCTTTATTCCTTTCTCTTTCTCTCTTCCCTTCTTCCTTCTGCCTTTATTTCCTCCTTTCTTGCTTTCCTCTTTTTCTTTTTCCTTTCCCTCCTTCCCTCCCTTCCTTTCTTTTTTCCTTCCTTTCTTCCTTCCCTCCTTCCTTCTTTCTTTCCTTCCACTGGAAGATTACTGGATTTGGAATCAGACAACCTGGATCAGACCTTAGCTCTGCCACTTGTTTAACATGGGCAAACTGCTTAATGTATCTGAGCCTTGGTTTCCCCATTAGTAAAATGAATAGGGTAAATAAACTACATGACCTCTAAAGTCTACTCCAACCCTAAAACTGTAATCTTAGGAGCTAGAAGAGTCCTAAGGGGAAAAGCAGTTTATCGTTGTTTAGATTCATAGGTTTAGAACTGGTAGAGACCTAGAGGTCATTACCTCCAGCTTCCCAATTTTCTCAAGGTCATCTATGTACTAAGTAGCACAGAGGTCTGGATAGATTCAATCTCTGTCTTAGATTTCTTTTAGTGATGCATACACTGTAATGTCTGAGTCAGAAACTCTGGAAACATTTTCTTGTCTTTCTAGAATTTTGTGTGTGCGTGCGCCTGTGTGCCTGTGGCTTGCAACTCAGCTTTCCTTCTGGGAGGAGCCCCCATAGTTGCCCTCACCCCTGAAACTTCCTTGTTTGGTATTTCCTTCTATTCATGTACAGACCTCATCTCTATAGACTCACATCCAGCCTCATTATTGGATTTTTTGTGCATTTCACCCTCTTCCACAAACACACAATCATAAGATTCCCAGAGACCCTGTAGTCCATACTATAGCATTACAGGAATCCATTCTGCACCCTCCCCAACAAGCAATAATGAGCCTGGTCACACCTTTTTTGCATTTCACACAAAATATAGATATTGCTCCAATGTCTGTGTGTATGGGTATATATATATATATGTATATGGGTATATATATATATATATATATACACGTAATCACACGCACACACACACACACACACACACACACACACACACACACACACATATATATATATATATATATATATATATATATATATATATATATATATATATATATAAAATGTCATTTTATTTGTACAATAATCCTGAGAAACAGGTGCTACTATATTCCCATTTTGTAGATGAGGAAACTGAGGCTGTGTGGTTGAATGACTTGTCCATGTTTTTACACAGCTGGTCCGAATTCAAATTCATATTTTTTTCCCCCAGAGTCCGAGTCCCTGTATCATGGTTTTAATCCCACTACTGACTGATTGATTGGCAGGGATGCTTTCCACTGCTCTGTTTCTGACCTGGGCTAGTTCACTTTGACCTAAGCAGCCCAGTCCTCCACTTCTACTTGGCCCCTATTATATGAAATGCCCAACTATGCAAATATTTGATCAGCACAGTCCAATGCGGCTCTGAAATTCCTGAGTTCAAGAGATTCTCCAGCTATCAACATGCGAGGTAGCTGGCATTATAGGTGTGAGTTATCATACCTACCTCAGATCTTCCTAACTGCAAATCCAGTGCTCTGTCCATCATGCCAACTAGTTGCCTTTGTCTTCCTATAACTAACAAGCCATCATTCAGCTTCTTTGTCCAGTGATTGACAAGTCACATCCTTTAGGGGCAACCATTCATTTTTAGAAAGGTATTCCTTATATATCTACATCTCGATCACAACTACCCATGGTTCCTCCTTCTGCCCACTGGGGTCAAGCAGAGCATATCCATTGCCTCTTCCATAGGATAGTTCTTCAGAAATGAAGACAGTTATGTTCCTACCCTACAGCAGACTCAACATCCCCAGTTCCTTCAATGGCTCCGTGCATGGCTGCCATTTTGATCCTGTCACACACATGTGCGTGTGCGCATTCATGCGCGCACACACACACACACACACAACACACACACACACACACACACACCAGGCTCTAGGGGGTTGTCTTTAGGATGAAATTCAAAATTTTTTGCCTGGCATTTCAAACCCTTCCTTCTCAACACAGTTCCAGCCTATCTTTCCAGGCTAACCCTTCACACACCCTCCTCTCCTGCCAAACTGGCCTATTTACTCTTCTTTGGAAACAACATCCCATGTTCCATTTCCTGGTCTTTGCACCAGGTGTCCCTATGCCTGGAATGCACACCTACTTCAAGCCTTTTAAGATATCTTTTACATCCCTTCAGACCTCCATTCCTGCATCTCCTCTCCATGAGCTGTCAATGCCTCTGAATTACTTTGAGTGTGTTTTGCATTTAGTTATATGTACATGTTATTTCACAGGTAAAATATAGGTAATCCCTGGTTCTATTATATGTTTAATAAATGTTTGTTGACTAAGTTATCAACCTATAGAGTATATGTATGTATTTCTAAGCAGATATATTGGCTGAAATTATGGGCCTCACTGTATGTACCCCACTTGTGTATCAGTGAGTTTAAAGATATATGTGGTGGTGTGTTGAGTCTCCCTTCAAAAGTGTATTATGACACACTCTTAATTTTAATCTTCATTATTAATGTTTTCTCCCATCTAGAGTCTAGACTCTAGACAATCAGCAATAAATCAAGACCTAGTTTGTAGCATATGATGATTTTTAAGGTGTAAATGCTCACATTGAAAAATTAACAATTAGTTCTCCTTCCAAGCATACCCTTGTATATCAAAGACTAAATTAAATTGGCGAAAATGTTAACCTTACCTTGCCTCCCCCTTATTTTGTCTTTAAGGAGCTTTATTTGTATAAGGGGGATGCTTTCACATTCCTATTTCTAGTAATGCAATGTTATTAGCCTGTAAGTAAGCAAACCTTATTATCTTTTTAAAAGGTGTGAATAGCTTTGATGGTTCAAGAAAGGAATAACTATTTAATAGTTATTAATTAATTAATTAATTGATATGAGCTAGCCAAACAGCTAACTATGACTCCAGAGGCTTTAAATAGCTGGAGAAGTTTAAGTAAAAGACTGTCCAACTGCAAAGCAGTTGGAGTCATGAAAGACTATAGGCTCAGGACCTCCTTGAGGAGGCTGGCCTTTGTATCTGCATCAGAGGAGAATACAGTATGGGAGGAATATTAAACTCCTTTTCCTCCCCCCCACTCTTATTCTCCATGTTATTGGAGAAACTGGATCACTAAAAGACAACTCATCCATCCAGGAACATAAAAAGTAAAAGCCAAATGTGGGTTCAATGGATACCAAAAGATGGCCCTTGGAAGGAGAAAGCCACCTCAGGAAGAAATAAGAGGATCTCAGGAAAGGACTTCCAATAAACAGGAGTTCTGAGTTTACCCTTTAGCCACATTTTCTTTGTGGCTAGATTCCTTTCTCCCATGGACCTGTGTTTACTTGTCAGAGAGTATGCCCCAAACTTAGAAGTGGGAAGGTAATGTTTTCTACTAACTGTTCTTACTATAACACCGTAGTAAATTCCCTTTTCTAAAAAACTAATTCATATCATGAATGGGGACTCATAAACGACCATGCCAGAAACCCAGCTCTTAAGGGTTACCCCTAGAATCCTGAGTTGGATTAGTCATCCTCATCTCTGAAGACCCCAAATCACAAGGTTGGAGTAGTAGCCTCAAAAGTAGTGCTATGGTTTTTTTTTTAATTCATTCATTTTTAGTTTTCACATTCACTTTTATATGATTTTGAGTTTCAAATTTTTCCTCCTACCCCCTCCCCAAGATGGCAAGCAATCTGATATAGGGTATACATGCACAGTCATATTAAACATATTTCTACATTAGTCATGTTGTGAAAGAAGAATCAGAATGGGAAAAACCATGAGAGAGAAAAAACAAAACAACAAAAAAAGAAAAATAGTATGCTTTGATCTGCATTCAGGGAGAGAATTATTTATAATGCATAGAGATAGCAGTCTACAGTGAATAAAGTGCTGGGTTCAAATATTATCTTTGCTGGGCAGTAATAGCTTCTTTGTGCCTAAAGTAACTCCTTCAAACTTGCCAAGTTATATGCCAAAGCAGTTACAATCTGGTTAGCGTATATGTGTAATATATTAGTATAGAGTAGACAGTGTCCTATCTTCCCAGCCACTCTGTATCTAATGGTGTCACAGTTCTAAATAGACATATTTTGACTATTTGTAACATTAGCAAGTGGTTTGTTAAGTCTGAGACTTTAATAAAATAAATCTAATCTTGTCATTGTAGTTCCAGATTAAAAGTTACAGAAAGGCATGGATAGAGCCGGGATCCCACATCCCTTTTCTTCTTATTGTCCAAGCATGTCTGTTGTACAAAGGGAAGTTGCAGCCTAACTACAATGAGCTGACGAAGCTATGTAGGTTTCAGGAATTTCAGAGGTGCTCAGTCTCTTAGGAAGGGGCATAAATGATAAGGTAATTTTTCAGATTCTTTTTGAGTTAGTCCTATGTTCAAAGCACACACAGTTTCCTTTTAGGTGACCTCTTGACTTAAACACAAGTCACCAAAGTAACATATCTTAAGTTTGACTGAAATAACACAATTTTTTTAAAGGACTAGGTCATTGTCTAATAGCATATTTCAAATACCATGAAATATTACAAGAATATACGTGTTATCCACAAAACAGATTCTTATGAGATACCAGGGAATATATGGGCCCTAGACACTTGTGGAGTAGGAAAAAACCACTGGATTTGAAGTTAGAAGACCTGCATTAGTATCCTAATTCTGCAACCTACTACCTGTGTGACATCATTTAACATCTCTAGTCCTCAAAATTATTTATGGATCACTGTGAGCCTTTTATGTATTTTCTGTGTTTTCTGTAAATTAGAGTATAGACTGTCCTATATCCATTATATGCATTGTTACCTTAAATGCTGGTATGGAACCTGGGTACCCTTCTCATTTGTGAGAACTTCAACATGAACTATATTATAGGTTTACTCTGAGATTTACCCCAAAAGCAACTCTGGGTAGAGGAAAAACAAACCAAAATGATATGATTTGGTAGTAGCCTCCCAAGTTGAAGTTGATCTGTGCAAGCCCAGAATTTGGGGCACTGCAACATAGGTTACTTCTGAAGACTAGATGATCTCCAAGGCCCCTTCCTACTCCAAACCTATGATCCTATGAGTTAATACCTCTTAGGCAGTGGCATTCCTACTGCGCAACTTTGTGAAAGGAATTGATGTGCAGCATGTCAGCCTTTTGCTTGGTAGGAATTGTCATTTTGAAAAGGAGTAAGTGAGAAGAAAGAAAAGTATTCCAAAAATGTATGGCTGGGAAAGATAGTAAGCCTATAACCTAGAAGAGGTACTTTTTATTCTTTGTGCTGGTGAGTTAAATAGTAACTTAACTAGGCATTTGCAGAATTCCCTTCTCTTGGAGGGGCAGTCATCCCCACTGCAGCACATTTACAGAAATTAATTCAAATTCAGATGAGAAGGACCTTCTCTTTTCAGTTCCCTGACGTCTCTATTATCTCTTCCTTCCTAGGTACACTCCTCTACCATTTGCTAACACCTTCTTTCTGTCCTCTTTGTTCAGTTTTCCAGAATGACCTTTTGGTTATAGGATTATAGGATCATAGATCTAGAGCTCAAAGAAACTTCAGAAAGCATCTAGTTTAACACCTTCATTTTACAGATGAGGAAGTTGAGGCCCAGAGTTGTCCAAAGTCACACAGATGAGTCACACATAGGAGCTTCTAACTCCAGAGCCAATGATCTTTCCATTGTACTATGATACTTCTTTAACTTTTTTTTCCTTAAGAAAAATACCTTTATTTGTGGTACTTCATATTTTCCCTTTGGTACTTTTTTTATGGGGGTGGGGGGAAGGCAGAGAACATTTTTAAGGAAAGTGCCCAAACCAGTCATGTCTTCATTCCCCTTTGGGCTCCACCTCTGATTCTTTTCTATCATGCTACATCAGTGTCTTCACCCTGGAAATTTACTCTTCCCCTTTGGCCCCCTCACCCTGGACATTCACTAACCCTGTCCTCCTAGTGAAAGATCCCTCTGCCCCCTTATGCTCTTTCTCTGATTGGTCGGTTCCTCTCAGAACCTCCAATTTAAGGAAAGTGCCCAAACCAGCCATGTCTTCATTCCTCTCTAGGCTCCACTCCTGACTCTCTTCAGATCTTTCCCCTCCCAACTCCCTGTAAGCTTCCTTCTATCTATTGCTTTCTCCCATTGTAATGTAAACTCTGTGAGGCCAGGGACTGTTCCATTTTTACTTTGTATTCTCAATTCTTAGGGCAATGCCTTAGTGCAATTCTTAATGAATGACTGTATAGATGAATGTGTCTCCTATATAGACATCACTTTCCTTACTCCATCTTTAAGGGCACTTTAAAGGTCAGTCCACTGGAAGCAACTGAGATTTTTTATGTCAATGCATATCCTGTGATGGAAACATCAGAGTAATGTCATGGTCCTTTTGACTGAATTTTCATGTAGTCACGTGTTAGATATCAGCAATATGTTTTGGGATGGGATGCTTTCAAGTAGAGATGACTTTACCTTTAATTCTGGGAGCCTTTTTGGGTTCCGTAATTGCTTACTGTAAGAACAGAAATTTAGAGCTACAAGAAGCTTTAAGAGGTCAGTGACCTCTTCAATTTATTGAAGAGGAAGCTGATTCAGAGTTTCTGGTCATGTAGCAGCAGAACTAAGATTTGAACATGAGGGTTTTTTGAACCAGATGATAGCAATAACAAAAATAGCCAGCATTTCTACAATGCATACTATGTGCTGGACGCATTACAATCACTGTCTCCTTTGACCTCGCAACACGCCTGGGAGGTAGATACTATCATCATCAACCCTATTTTACAGATTAGGAAACTGAAACAAACAGTGGGTAAGGGACTTGCCCAAGTTTGCACAGCTAGTAAGTGTCTGAGACTGGATTTGAACTTAGGCTGATGACGCCAAGCCTGGTGCTCTATCCACTGCCCCACCCAGCCTCCTTCCCACAACAGAGAAACAAACGGAGCCCTTGAAGGCAGCCAAATAGTCCCTATAGAAAACTAGCACAAATAAAAGCATCTGACACTCATGGACATGGCAGTAGTGTATAACTAACAAAGATCAAGATAACAAAAATGAACATCACCTATGTTACCTATGTGACCTTGGGCAAATGTATTAAAATGGATGGGTACTTATTTAGTGCTATACCAATCAAACTATCAGATAATTATTTTCTGGAGCTGGAAAAAATAGTATCAAAATTCATCTGGAAGAACAAAAATTTCAGAATACCAAGGGAACTAATGAAAAGGAATGATAGGGAAGGTGGCCTAGCTCTACCAGATCTCAAATTGTATTATAAAGTAGTAATTATCAAAACCACCTGGTACTGGCTAAGAAACAGAAGGGTAGACAAGTGAAATAGGCTAGGTACTCAAGACACAGTAGGCAATGAATATAGCAATCTTCTGTTTGATAAACTCAAGGACCCCAGCTTCCAGGATAAGAAATCACTGTTTGACAAAAATTACTGGGAAAACTGATTAACAGTGTTACAGAAACAAGGCATAGACCAATGCCTGACACCATACACAAGAATAAAGTCCAAATGGGTATATGATCTAGGTATCGAGGTATAAAGATTGATACTATAAACAAATTAAGGGAGCAAGGAATAGTGTATTTATCAGATTTATGGAGAAGGGAAGAATTTTTGACTAAACAAGAGATAGAAAGAAAGCATTATGAAGTGCAGAATGGATAATTTTAATTACATTAAACTGAAAAGTTTTTGCACAACCAAACCCAATGCAGCCAAGATTAGGAGGGAAGCAGAAAATGGTAAGAATTTTTGCAACTAGTATCTGTGATAAAAGCCTCATTTCTAAAATATATAGAGAACTGAGTCAAATGTACAAGAATACAAGTCATTCCCCAATTGATAAATGGTCAAAAGATATGAACGGGCAGTTTTCAGAGGAAGAAATTAAAGGTATCTATAATCATATGAAAAACATGCTCTAAATCACTAATGATTAGAGAGATGAAAACCAAAACAACTGAGATACCACATCACACCTATCAGATTGGCTAACATGACAATACAGGATGATGATAAATGTTGGAGAAGATGTGGGAGAGCTGGAACACTAATTCATTGTTGGTAAAACTGTGAGCTGATCCAGCCATTCTGGAGAGCAATTTGGAGCTATACCCAAAGGGTTACAAAAATGTGCATACCCTTTGACTCAGCAATACCACTTCTAGGACTGAATCTCCAAGAGATCATAAAAATGGGAAAGGGTCACACATATACAAAAATATTTATAGCAGCTCTCTTTGTGTTGGCCTAAAACTGGAAATCAAGGGGATGCCTATCAATTGGGGAATGGCTAAATAAATTATGGTATATAAATGTAATGGAATGCTATTATGCTATAAGAAATGATGAACAGGAAGACTTCAGAGAGGTCTGGAAGGACTTATACAAACTGATGCTGAGTGAAAAGAACAGAACCAGAAGAACTTTGTACCCAGCAACAACCACAGTGTGCAAGGAATTTTTCTGGTAGATTTAGAACTTCATTGCAATGCAAGGACTTAAAAAATACCCAGTGGTCTTTTAAGGCAAAATGCCTTCTACATTCAGAGAAAAAAATATGGAATTCAATCACAGAATGTAGCAGATCATTTTCTTTTGTATTATGTTTTGGTTTGTTATATGATTTCTTCCATCCATTTTAATTCTTCTACATAACATGACTATGCTGAAAATGTATTTAATAGGAATGTATGTGTAGAACCTATATAAACTTGTATGCTGTCATCGACAAGGAAGGGGGGAGGTAAGGGGGACGGAGCGGGAGGGAGGGAAAAAAATCTAAGTTATATGGTAGTAAAATTGTAGAACATTGAAAATAAATTAAAAAATAAACTGGATGGGCTTTGGTTTACTTAAATGTCACTTTGCTGACAGAATTAATCATACCAGGCTAGGCTCTATTGGCCCCTATATATATTTTTCCATTTATGCAAAGGAGGAATAGATTTATAAGTTATAACAATAGTAATGGATAGCAACTGAGAAACAAACCATTTAAAAGGAAACAGCTGGCTGACCTGTTTACAAGGTGGAACAGATGGAACTGACCCATTGCTCTTAGCTCTGCCTCCCTGACAGGGCAGGAGATGAATGAGATAGTTACTAGACAGAGTTCACAGAGGGATACTTCCCAGCCAGAGATGGAGCAACCAGGGGAAACGCAGGTGTCAGTGAGTCAGCATGGTTAGAGGCTCACCAACACACTCCATGGTTAGCTGCTCCCATTCTCTAGTATTAATATTAGGGAATGCTATTAATAGTAGCAAACCATAAGCATTGCTGGGAGCTCAAGGGGGAGGGAAGGGTGCCTCCTGGTGAGTTGTGCTCCTCTGACACCATCTTGTATGTGGCTAACCAGGAATTATTCAGCAGAGGCCACAAGAGCCGGCAATCCTTGCCCATCCCTGCCTTTCACCTGCCCTTGAGGTTTGCCCTGGGTTCACTTACCCCTTAATGTGGGAAGTGGATTCTCCATTCTCATAGTTATTGGCTTATGCCTTCCAAACCCTTTGGTAATATGGGGAAAATTCTATTTTTGGTTCTAGTCTAAGAGTTTTTCCTAGTGAAAGAGAAAAAGGTAAAAACCCAAACAAGGTTACCAAGAGAATCAAATATGGGATAGCTAGTTTGATTCCCCCATAGAAAAGAGAATTCTAAGCAATGACAAATTTTAGGAGGATTCCATTAGAATCACTGTTAACTCATCACCACTAGTACCTTCAGCTGGGGGGATAATATGTAAGTCTTGTTGGACATTTGCGGCTTTCTTGTGAGGGTTTATAATTAGCAGTTTTCCATGTTATCTCCACTGAGCACCAACTGAACAATGCCAGGTTGGTGCCTTCTTTCCAACCCTCTTATCTTTGTCTCTGTCTCTCTTCAGGTAACTCCTTTCCTTCCAGTATCCCCTCTTCTGCTGCTCTGGTGATTACTGAGGGTACCAGACGCCTTTTTGAGATCCCAGAAAGTCCTATACCAAAGGAAAGAGGCATGGATTATTGGCACGTTCATGTCAGATATAGGCTTGTCTAAGGCTCTGAGACTAAAGTTTGCGTTCAGGTTGGGGAAATGCACCCAAACCACCTAACCTTCCAGATAGCACAGGAAGTCATCCTAGCCCTTGGGAGATAACAAGAATGTGTTAAGGACCCAAAATGTGGTCCTTAAAAATGAACATTATAATATAGATATGGACTGACCACATCTGGAGGGTATATATGTAATATGTATTGCATGTATTTGTGTATCTGCTCTGCCATATACATATTCCTACATCCCACAGCAGAGTATCTTGTCCAAGGAGTGTTTATTGAATGAAACTAGATGATACCCTAACAAAATGGATCAAAGTCATTATAGGATCACTAGGTATTACCTAGTTTGAAAATTGGTGGAGCCTTAGAGCAATGTCTTAAGATTGAAAAAGAGCCAAAATATACCTTTCTTACTTAAAGGGAAGCCATATTATAATTCCAGAAAGGGCAGATAGAAAAGTCTATCTTTCATACCTGGATATTGGTGTTGCTGATCAGTCATGTCCAATTCTTCATCCTCCTTTTGGGGTTTTCTTAGTACATACTGGAGTAGTTTGCCATTTCCTTCTCTGATTCATTTTACAGATGAGGAGACTGAGGCAAAAAAAGGGTTAAGTGATTTGCCCAAGATCATACTGCTAAGTATGTGTCTGGGGCTGAACTTGAACTCATGAAAAGGAATTTTTCTGACTTCAGGGTCAGCACTCTATTCACTGTGCCACTTAGCTGCCATATTTAGGCAGATATTTGCAGCAGCAAGAAAAGAATCAGTTTGGTAAGTAACCAATTCCTTTTTGCTTTTGTTAAAGGTAGAACTGAAGAAATAGATTCAAGTGGCAGCATGAAGAATTTTGACTAGAAAGTAAATTTTGGAACCAGGAGGGACATTATAATGACATTCTGGGAGTGATTATTCAAACCCCTTATCAAGGGGGGGCATTAAAAATAAAATAAATTCTCATCTATCTAGTTTAAATTTGGTATTACCTGAAGGAGAAGAAATGTACTTGATAACGTATCATTTGACTGCTTGATTTTCTACTGGACTTGGAATTAGGAAGACCCGAATTCAAATCTTGCCTAAGACATTTACTAGCTATGTGACCCTGGGTAAATTAATCACTTGATGTCTGTGTTCTTCCATTTTCTCATTTGTAAAATGGAAGGGAAGTTGGACCCAATAGTCTTTAAAATCCCTTCCAACTCTAATAACTTTTGAGGGGAAGGAGGGAGGAAGGAGAGCATAGCTGTTTCATGTAGATCTTTAAAAGTGTTGGTGTCTTCTAATGATAATTTTTTAGTGTGTTATTCCTTAACTTCAAGTGAATTTAGCTTCATCTATCAAGAGAAGGAGGTGTTTACCTAGTGATCTTCATTTTAATGGAAAAGATGTCATTTCATGCTCTGCTTTTCATTCTTTTTTCCTGCCTTGATACATTGGGTTTCCTATTGCTCGTATACACAATTCAGTCCAAATTACCCATCTCAGGGATTATTTTTTGGCATTCCAAGTCCACTGAATCTATACCACATAATGTATAATAATTCAAGCCAGAGAGGAGGGGCAGAGGGCCCAGAGTCTCTTGGCAGCTGGGCTGTCTGGTTAGGAAAGGAAGCAAGTTCCAGAGTCTTGGACATTCAGTTCTGAGACTTTGTTACTGAATCAACAAGATCTTAATTATGGATATGGCTTTGGAGAACCATTTATGCAAGAGGAACATCATGTTGTTGAAGGAACTACTGAGCGAGTTTGTTCATGGCTGGGTATTGTAAGGGAGCAGAAAGTGCATTCTGAATGTCTGGAAATCTAGCAGAGGGAGTGCATGATAATGACGTCTTCCTTCTTTCCAATGCTCCAGTGAGTCTGTGATCTCATCCATGTGACCAATCTTTTTTGACAATGTAGGTTGAAACCTATCTGCAAAACACTCCAGATTCATAGGGTTCAGGATCACTCAACAGTAGATTGTCTGACAAGGGAGAGATAGTGACTTACTATCAGGCATTTACTAGTTGTGTGATCCTAGGCAATTCACTTAACCTCTCCGAGCCTCAGTGTCCTTATTTGCAAATTGGGAAAATAATTAGGAAAACCTACTTCACAGGGTTGTTATGAAGATTGAAGGAGAATGTAGATGAATTCTTTAGCAAACCTTAAAACATTACACAAATGCAAGCAGTTAAAATAGCACCATCATCTTCATGCTCATAATCATCTCTGCTACTACCCAAAGGACAATATAATAGCACAGAGTGAACATGAGAAGGCTACAACACATTACAATGCATTACACAAAGTACTTTGCAAAGCTTTAAAGCCCTGAATAAATGTTAGGTACTGTTACTACTACTACAAACAAGGAATGATGGCGAAGTGGTCTAAAGAATGTCTGTCATCAAAAAAAAATATGAACGAGAGAGAGGGGGAGAGAGAAAGAGAGAGAGAGAGAGAGAGAGAGAGAGAGAGAGAGAGAGAGAGAGAGAGAGAAAGAGAGAGAGAGGGTAAATGATGGACAACCTATACACTCCATTGGCATCCTCTTGAAGTCAGGCAAAAGTGGAGAAGGCTCCCAGCATGTTAACTTATGGTAAGATAAGAGACAAAGAGAGCTACATTCAGTGGTATGTTAGAGTTACCTACTTGTTAAATTTCCGGTGCAATCATTTATACCTCAGAAATCACCAAATACTGCAAAGCAGGATTTTATTTCTTGTGTGGTTGATTGTTCCAACTTAAGAACTTTTACTTTAATATTTTTACTTAGTTTGCCAGATGGGCTGGAACAATTTCAATCTACAGCCATCCCTCTGCCACCCATTAAACACCTTTTTCTTTAAAGGTATTTTTTTTTTGCAAAGAAGATCCTTGTTACTTGATAAAGATCATAGGATTATAGATTTAGAGCAGGTTTATTTCATAAATCTGACTATGTAGAGGTCATTCTCAGGCTTTTAATCATTTTAAATACTTTATCTAAGCTTGATTCTTTTTTTTAAAAGTCACTTAATATAATTAAACCAATATAAACAGTTGTAAAGCTTAATGTAAAATTACCTTCACTAATATTCAACTCGATCTGATTTGAGTCAGGGAGGTTACACTCAGAAATACCTCATAACCCAATCAAACAGATCTATTAATCTGTTGCCCGATATGACTTTTCATGTCCTATTTCCAATGTCTTTGCAAGTTTCCTCCCCATATCTGAAAATACAGTTTAACCTTGTGCCCAGAATACATTTAGAGCTTAATAAATTCTATCTAGTTGATTGAGTGTTCATCTATCCATCTATCTATCTCTCTATCTCTCTATCATCCATCCATCCATCTCTCTGTCTCTGTCTCTGTCTCTCTTACTACCTATCAAATATGACCTCTTCTTTACCTCTGCCTGAAATTCCTAGCTTCCGTTAGGGCATAGCTCACTGTATTCATACATCATAATTTTTAATCCAGTCCCCAATTTCAGGGTACCTCATTTGTTTCCAGTTTTTTTGCTAACAAAAAGTGCTGCTATGATATGGTAAAGCATTTTGTAAAGCAAAGTGCTATACAAATGTCAATGATTCCTGCATAGAGAAATACCATCCTCATTTCTTGATGCCAAGGTTGGGGTTCTTGGGTAAAAGGCATAAGAAAAGCGGAAACATAATAGTTGCACTCAAAGACTATGTAGAGGATGGCTTAGGCTTGCTCAGCTTGATCCAGGAGGACAGAATTAGGTACAGTGGGCCAGTTTCAGTTTGACTGACTCAGTCAAAACTTCCTGATGTGTAGAATTGTCCATTGGTAGAATGGGCTGCCTTTAGAGGCAGCAAGGCTCCCCTCACTGGAGGCCTTAAAGCAGACTTCCATGTCCACTTCTTGGATAGTTTATAGTAGAAATTGGGAACATTGATTAGACTTAATAGACTCTAATTTCTTATATGAGATGATTGTCTCTGTATCTGTCTCTGTCTCTCTGTCTCTCTTTGTCTCTGTCTCTGTCTCTCTCTGTCTGTCTCTCTCTCCCTCCCTCCTTCTCTCTGAGAGAGAAAGTGACACCGAGATGGAGAGACAGATAGAAAGACAGATATAGAGATAAAAGGATAGACAGAGAAAGACGGGGAGAGATTACTAACGAGGCATTGTGGTTTAGTAAATTGTAAACCCACCTGAAAACTAGGAAAACTTGGATTAAAATCTCACCTTTGACACATAGCGGCTGGGTGATCCGGGCAAGTCTTTTTAACCTCTCAGTGCTCTAGGCAATTCTCCAGCACTGACAGTTGATGACCTGCTTTGATTGAGATAGGCTTTCTTACCTGGGAATTCCCTATATCCATGAAATCATAGCCCTATTCCCTATCTAATTCTGAATCCAGTCCAATTACTCCATCCGTCTGAAGTGATCTTCCCTAATGCTTTGTATGTCTCTTTTGTTCTTATCAACTGTTAGTTCTCTCATATCAGAGTCTGGAGGTTCCTTGAATGCAGTCATAATATCTTTCTATCTCCCCTAGTCCCCAGATCTGCAAATAGCAGCCACATAACATTGTTTGTTGAATTGAATTATTGGCTACTTGTAGCCCAGGACAAAACAGAATCTTCAGCAAACTTAAAAATAGCAACCCCTGTTTTGTAAGCCTGAGAACTTGAATCATATTCCTTAATGGCATATTATCCAGTTACCAAAAAAAAAATTCTTTTAAGATGAGCCAGATTTGCCAAACCAACATGCCATTGTGTGTCATTGTAAGTTTTCAGGTTTTCCCCCTCTTGAATCTTATTTCTAGTTGACAGATCTCAAAAGTTCCCCGAGGATACACAATTTCGCAACCCACTCATGCATTCCTTTTTTGTTTAGTATTCACAACATACTTTCTTACTTTACAGTAATCTAGGCACTCATGTTTTGCTTTCCTGTTTTCACCAGAATTCCATTCAAAGGTAGTGACTTCAAGGACAAAGCATAAGAAAATTGAGTTCTCATTTTGTAAGTCACCTCAGCACATAGGATTATTTAGGAAGTTGGCAATTTTGAAGAAATTTGGATCTTTTTCAAGAGCCCTAGAAATACATTTGATGTTAATGTATCCAATGAAATAACTAAATTCATAATTCTAATCACAGTCACTAATTTTATATATGTGTATGTATTACATATTATATATGTATGTATACTGTATGTATATATTATATGTATGTATATATATTAGACCCATGGTATCAAACTCAAATAGAAATGGGGCCACTAAACTGTACATAAAGATCCTTGGTGGTTACTTATTGACTTAGAAAACGTCATATTAATGTTCAGTCATGTCAAACTCTTTGTGAACCATTGACTAAAACATGCCAGGCCCTTCTGTCCCCTACTATCTCTGAGTCTGTCCAAGTTCATGTTCATTGTTTCCAGGACACTATCTAGCCATCCCCTTCTCCTTTTGCCTTCAATCTTTCCCAACATCCAGGTCTTTTCCAATGAGTTCCATCTTCTTATTATATGGTCAAAGTATTTAAACTTCAGCTTCGTCATTTGACCTTTCAGTGAAAAGCCTGGATTAATTTCTTTAAGTATTGACTGATTTGATCTCCTTACTGTCCAAGAGACTCTCAAAAGTCTTTTCTAGAACCACAATTGAAAAGCCTCAATTCTGCAGCACTCAGCTTTCCTTATAGTCCAACTCTCATAGCCATACATTGCCACTGGAAAACCATAGCTTTGACTATATGGACCTTACATTTTAATATGGTTCTGTGCTCAAGAGTATGGTGAGCCACATGTTTGATATCTCCATTGGACAGTGGAACTGGCCTTTTGTACATGCTCTGCATAAATACACAGATTTTTGCACATACATTTTCTAATATATACATAGAATCATATATTTGGGCCTGGAAGGAATTTCAGAAGTCATCTGCTTTGACTCCCTAATTTTATAGAAAAGGAAACGGAGGCAATGAGTGGCTAAGTCATTTGCCCAAGGCCATACATGTAACAAGTAGTAGTTTAAGGATTTGAAATCAGGTTATCTGACTCCAAACCTTGAATTCATAGTGTCATCAGTTTATATTATTAAGTGCCCACTATGTACTAAGCAACTGGGGATACAAGTACAAAGAGTGAACTAATCCCTATTCACAAGGAATTTACATTATAGTGAAGAAGACACAAATACATATAAAATATATACAGAACAAATATAACATTAATAAATTTAAATTATCTACCAAGGTGTTTAATACAAAATAGTTTGGGAGGGAGAGTGTTAGCAGTTGTGGCAATCAGGAAAGACTTCTCATAGAAGGAAGTGCTTGAACTGTGTCTTAAAAGAAGAAAAGGACTCCATAAGATAGAAATAAGGAGTGAGTGCATTCCAGGCATGCGGGATGGTAAATGTAAAGGCATGGAGTTGGAATAGAGGATCATGTGTGAAGAACACAAGGCCATTTGTCTGAACTGTGGAATTCAGTCATCTATGTGAATCCCTCCTTTTACAGATGAAGAACCCAAACTCAGAGAGATTAAGTAAACTCACCCCAGGGCACACAGCTAGTAAATGATGGAGCTGGGATTTTGAAACTGGGCCTTCTGCAGACAAATCCAGTGCTTGTGCCTACCCTAATGAAATTATCTTCTATCTACTTGCTTTATATCTTATATGTACATAGTTATTTCCAAATTTTTTCTTGAGTGGTGGGAGGTTCTTTTTGATATTTTTTGGCATCTCCAGGACTTAGCACAGTGCCTGACAGTAGGTGCTTAGTAAAAGCTTGCTAACTTATTACATCTTATCAGGGGTACAGCTGGCATAGTACTGTCACATGTTTGTGCTATAGTAGCTTTCTTCTAAGGTGATGAGAGTGGGGAAATGAAAGGGAGGGGGATCTCTATCAAGTGCCTTTATACCTATGTAGGACCCTAGGCAGAACCATAACTAAGAATGATTTACTGGAGTTTTTCCACAAGGCACTGAAAAGTGTGTGTACTTCCTCCCTCTATGGGAGACTGGCCTGAATCCATACTTCATAATTCCTTATTGGCTCTGGATTATGGCCCTATACAATTACAATGTGATCATCTCCTGCTGCCTCTCACAAGCCCTGGGATGCCACCCCTTCCATTGGGGTAAAGGGGAGGTTGAGTGACTTGCCTGGAGTCATCCAACCAGTGCTTAAGAGACTTGAAATCCTGGTCTTCTTGGTTCTGAGGCCAGTTGTATGTCCACTACCTCATGTTGCCTCTAAAATCTAGAATCCAGAAATAAATTAGAAATCAGCTCTCCAGACACCACATTTCACTGAGAATGAGAAAGATTTGCTCCTCTCATATCATCTTAGAATCTTGAACTAGAAGGGACCTTAGATATTATCCAGCCCAATCCTCTTTGAACCCAGGCCCTCTTACTCCAATTCTTATTCTATCATACCCTCAAATACTCAGATGAACTATGTGATCTTATCCATTTGGAAGTTCCCTCAAAAGATGCAAATGAATATCCGTTCTTATTTTCCTATCCTGTATAACTGTTGTCTGTGTTCTCCCAAAAGTTTGCCACAGACATCCCACCCAACATACTGGAGACTTTCCTCAAGTTCCACCAATATTACCAGGACATCAGTGAGGCTTTTGTTATTCCCATGACTTTTGACTGATACAGTCCTGATGAGTGCCAGTCAACTGGTTTGGTTCAGGTTGGGTGTCCCTGTGAAGGTAATGCCAATCTCTGCAGAGTTCTGAACTGGATTGAAAGGAGGTTTAAGTTGACAGTTCTGGAAGCAGAGTTTCAAAAAGAGCTCCATATTCTTTTCTGTACTGTCTCACTCCTCCATCCCTTTGGCATTTCTATGGGCTGAACAATGGATGATGTTGCCATGAGTTCAGCATCGCTGGTCAGAGGTGGTTGCTTTTGTAGAAGAATCTCAACAAATACCACTCTAAGGGGAACCTTTCCATGAAACTGATCAGAGGATCCATTAGATGGCATTATGAGGTTGTGAAAAATCTACCTTTCAGAACCCTTTTGAGGGTCATTGAGAAGGCAACGTCTTCGTAGAGTATAAGTGTGTCAAATATTAGATATTTTATTAATTTCTTTTAAAATACCTTCTTCAGAGGCATCTGTTCTATGATGCTCAGAACTTGGCAAACAGATTTATTAAGGTAAATGTCCTGAACATTTGTCAGAGATGAATATAATATGTATGTAGCATTTTAAACTTGAAAAGTGTTTTACACATATATTCTAAATTTATCATCATAACAATACTGGAAGGGAGGTGCTATTCTTAGTATCCTTATTTTGTAGATGAGGAAAACAGCCTCAGAAAGGCTAAGTGATTTGCCCAAGGTCACACAGATATTAAACATCTAAGGCAGAATTTGAACTCAAATATGGCCAAGCACTCTATGCAGAATGACATATAACTGCCTAAAATCAGCCAAAAAGAAGATGGTACGGACACTGAGCTATAAGGGATGAAGTAGATGATTACTGAAACAAACAAACAGCTAAAGGACTGGACATAACATAATCTTCAAGGTCAAGTTTCAAGATCAACTGGCTAATCACAATTCCCTAGTTGGATTGTCCTCATCATGGAAGTCTTTGCTTTACAAGCGAATTCACCACAAAATTTCTTTAAGCAGACACCTATTATATTGTATTTCATGAGTGATTCCATTCTCAAAACCCAAACCAAACCAACTCTGTTCCCACTTCCTGCATGCACAGTTCTTACACTTGTATTATCGGCACCTCAACTTTAGAGATGAAAAGATCAATGCCTTCTTTGTGACTAGCTCATTTAGAATCCTAATGATAGCGTTGTGAAGGACGTTAGAGATCTGAGGTGAGGAGAGGGAGAGAAAGCCCTGGAAGAGTGTGCCCAAAGAATCCAGACTGTTTCTCCTTATTCCTGTTATAGACCATGAGGAGGAAACTCCTCCTCCCAAGAGTCCATTCTTCTGACTCTTCGTCACCTATCACCTTCAGGGCAGCCCTAGTCACTGAAGACCAGTTAAAAGCCGCCTGAGTCATCTCAGCAGTATGTGCTTCCTTTATCAAGGCCCTGGAGCATGGGTCAAGTTTCATGGGAAGTACCCTATTCAGCAAACAAGAGGTTCCCTTGGTTACGTCTGAGACACTAGCAAAAGAGAAAATCTGAAGGCTTAGGAGAAAGGAAACAAGATGAACTTAAATATAAAGTCTAACGTGTTGTAGAAAGAAAAAAAGGTAATGTCTTTGAGTAATGTCTATATTCTGTTGTGTCAAAAGTTAACATATTCCCGATTAGAAAATATAACCTGAATGACTCTGGGTAAACTGAATCACAAGTACTTGGAGTTCACAAAAGACTAAAATAATTTCACTTTAACCATATCTGATCATTGTGAAGTGAACCCATCCTGTATCTATTTGCACATATGATGTCAATGGCAAGTAAACAATTATTAGACTCATGGGTTCACAGATTTAGAACTGTCAGAAACCACTTACTCACTTTACAGATGGGGAAATTGAGGCCCCAAGACATGACACAGGTAGCAAGGTCCCAAGGTCTCACAGGCAGTAACAGAGCCATGCCTCTCCTTATTTAATAGGACTTTATGAATTTTGGCAAAGTAAGAGGTAGAGAGATGGTTTAGTGGAGTGAGTATAGACAAGGCACTTAAACTGTCAGTGTCCCTGAGATTGTGTAATAGATGAGCTGCTGACCTGCATTGATCAAAAGAATTTCCATATTGGATGTTACCTACACTAATTAAATAAATAAGTGATCCAGGACCCTCTCCCCAACCCCCCCCCCAACACTTATACATGTGCATAAATGCATACCTCAAAAGTCAAAGAGGTAGAGAGCACAAAAAACAAACATGAAAAGGAAATTAATATATCGCCTTCCACGATGAGCTATGTTTTAAAACATAACTATATTCATGTGCAAGGCCTTCAGTTTTAATTAGTTTATCAATTACAATCAAGAGAATCAACAGCAGAGACACTCAGGCAAAATGCCTGTTTATAGAAAGAGAAATTTTTAGGTTTAAAAATTTCTAATTAGAAATAAAGGTTCCCAATTCCACAAATTGCCCTCGTTAATGGTATAAAATAAAGCTGTAGTTATATTGATGTTGATCTTTTCTGTGTGCACCCATTCATACATTCTCAGGGAATGGCTAATATGAAGGAAAAGGCCAATAGTAGGGGGGAGGTGAGGGAAGAGGGAAGCTAGTTCTATATTTTCATGTAAACTTTCCAGCTATTCAACATCTCCACTCTCATTAACCTGGGGAAAGAATCTGTGCTCCTGTGTGATGCCTGGGGAGCCCAGGCAGAATTTCCCAAAGGGCCTCAATGGTTTTGGGGGAGACAATTGCATCCTTCATCCTCATGGTTTCTGGCCCCTAATCCAGCTTGGATCAGGACCAGTCTTGCTGAACGTTGCAAGGCCGTTCTGCCTGTCCCTTATCATGGCCCATACAGGCTTCCTGGCAACTCACAGGGCTGAAAACATTCCAGACATTCTTCTATCCAACTTCCCTCAAAAGGCTGGTTTCTTAGGATCCTGAAGAAATGCTGCTTGCCTCTTGTGGAGAGGGAGCTGAGTAATTCCTTCATCAGCATAAGGGCATTATATCACCTCCCCCTTTACTATAAAAGGCTTAACTGAAACTTGGAGCCTGTCAAGCCCCCTCATTGAGGGTACATGAGGACATCCTGGGTTCATTCGGACATCAGAACATGATGCTGGTGCTGCCATTTATTTCAAGGGGCAGCAAAGGGCGCAGATATGTTCCTGATGCTCCTTGGTCAGTGGGGTTCATATGTCTGCTTCAGAAAAATCTTGCTCAAAAACATTCAGGAAATTGAGGGTCAAAATTTTTATGGAGTGACAGATTTACCTCTAGAGCTCTTTTCCATGTGCCTTTTCTTGGTAAAACACACACACATATGTATATCTACACACACATACACACACATATATGTATATCTACACACATATATGTATATCTACACACACATATATGTATATCTACACACATATATATGTATATCTACACACACACACACACACACACACACACACACACACACACCCCTTTGGAAATGCACTGCATAATTCTCTTTTCCAGTGCTTTGTCCCTGTCTTTATGTCTGTCTCTTTCCTCACCACCTCATTTCTGTCTCCACCTTAATATTTCTTTTTCTCCCCTTCTATTTGTCTCTGACTCTCTCTCTTCTTCTCTGTCTCTCTTCCCTTCTCTGTCTGTGTCTATCTGTCTGTCTGTCTTTCTCCCCTCTCTGTCTCTGTCTCTTTGTCTGTCTTTTTCTGTATCTCTCTCTCTGTTTCTGTCTTTGTCTCTCTGTCTCTGTCTCTCTGTGTCTGTCTCTTTCACTCTCTCTGTCTCCCTCTGTCTCTCTTTCTCTGTCCCTGACTCTCCTTCTATTTGTTTTCTTGTTTATCTCCCCCATCTCTGTCTCTTTCTCTTTCTCTGTCTTTTTCTGTATCTCTCTCTGACTCTCTCTGTTTCTCTCTGTCTTTGTCTCTCCGTCTGTGTGTGTGTCTGTGTCTCTGTCTCCCTCTGTCTCTCTGTGTCTCTGTCTCTTTCACTCTCTCTGTCTCCCTCTGTCTCTGTCTGTCTCTGTGGTGTCTTTCACTCTCTCTGTCTCCCTCTGTCTCTCTGTGTCTCTGTCTCTTTCACTCTCTCTGTCTCCTTCTGTCTCTGTCTGTCTCTGTCTCTTTCACTCTCTCTGTCTCCCTCTGTCTCTGTCTGTCTCTGTGGTGTCTTTCACTCTCTCTGTCTCCTTCTGTCTCTGTCTGTCTCTGTGTCTTTCACTCTCTCTGTCTCCCTCTGTCTCTTTCACTCTCTCTGTCTCCCTCTGTCTCTGTCTGTCTCTGTGTCTTTCACTCTCTCTGTCTCCCTCTGTCTCTCTTTCTCTGTCTCTGACTCTCCTATCTGTTTTCCTGTTGATCTCCCCCATCTCTGTCTCTCTCCTGGTCTTGCCTTCTCTCCCCTTCTTTTTCTTTGTCCCTCTTTCTGGGTCTCTCTCTTTGTCTTGGTATCTCTGATTCTTACTCTCCCCCCTCCTGTTCTTTATCTCTTCTGTACATACCAGAACAACAGGGTTACATACCATCATGGGTTCAGACTATTACAAATGAGGGAACAAGAATAGGGGGAGAAAAAAGTGGAAGCTCTTTCACATATGACTGCATCCTTTCACGATCTCCATGGATCATGGGGCATTCACAACCACCAGCAGGAGTTTGTCTTGCCTGGAATCTCTCTCCCCCACCCCCTTCCCAATCCCAAGCCCTCTGCCAGACTATGGCACTCTATCACATGTACAACCCGCACCAGCATCTTTCCCAGCAACACAAAACCTCAATGGAAAGACCTTCATGGAATTTCTCACTGTATCAGATGTCCATTCTGGCAATATCCCTGGGTCAAAGGTTACATGCTCTGATGATAACCTAAATCTGTATGGTTCTGACCAAATGGGGCTTCTTGTCAGACATTTCTTTTCAATGATCCATAAAATGCTGAACAAATTAGGGCCAGTCTATATTCAGCTTGTGACTATTTCGAATACAACTGAAGGTCATGGATGCCCCCTCAGTGACAGGGGCTGACTGAGTATCTCAGGGATTGTCTCATACTTCAAATATACAGTACAATGTCTGGAAAACAGCCAGTGCTATCTAATGATATCCCCTCTCCTTAACCTTCCTCTCTGCCTGTGAGTAGCCTCCAGCATAGTTTTTCTTTTTAATTTAAACAAAGAAATTTTTAAAATCTTACCACAAGTATTGCTTAAATGAAACTGTCAGCCAGATTTTCTGTAGACTATATCTGGTATTTCCAAATTCATAGGCCTCTTTGCCATCCTTGCCCAACTAAGGAGAGCACGGGAGCATCTTTGACACCTTGTCTTTCACCAGAGTTTGGGGCCTGCCATAGTGATCACAGATTTAGAGCTAAGAGGTCATCTCATGAAACTCTTTGATTTTACAGACAGAGACACTGAGGACTAGAGAAATGAAAGGCCTTGTTGAAGTTCATATACCTATAAGTAACAAATCTGGAATTTGAGCCCAGATCAAAATCCCACCACTTATTCTATTGCCCCATAGGATACCTTTAAAAAGTAGATTTTTATTGAGATGGTTTGTGTTTACATTGCCTAAATTCTCCCCTGTATTCCTCCCCTTCCCAGAAAGTCAACATTTAACACAGTGCCTGACAAGTGTTACTGTTTGTCCTTTATGTTTGATTCTTTGTGACCCCATTTGGGGTTTTCTAGGTAAAGATACTGGAGTTGTTTGCCATTTCCTTTTCTAGTAGATTAAGGCATCAGAGGTAAAGTGACTTGCCCGGGGCCACAAAACTAGTAAGTGTATAAAGTTGAACTTGAACTCAGATATTCCTGACTCCAGGACCAGTACTCTATCCACTGATACACCTAGCTGCTTCATGTGCCTGAAACAGAGTAGGTGATATATAAATGCTTTTCCCCTTTCCTTCCCCTTCTCATATAACAAAGGTTTTCTTTGTTGTTTTTTTAAGGAAAAAAACAAGAAGAGAAAAAAACACTGTAAAACTGACCAGTATATCAGAAAGATCTGACAGTCTATGCAAAGTTCCACACCTGTGGACCCCACCCCCTTCACCTCTACATGTGCTTGGTGGTGGCTTCTCTCAATATTTTTCCTTTGGCGCCAAGCTTGTTTTTTGCCATTCTACAATCTTCATTTATAAATGTTTTGTGGTAGTTCTTCCCAATTACATTATTGCCGTCATCATGGGGTTTTTGGGGGGAGGGGCTCTGTTTATTTCACTTATGTGTTTTTTTATGTTTTTCTGTGTTCATCATATTATTTCTTTCTTCTTACCTTCTTATCACAATTTATTTGGCCATTCTCCAGTTGGTGGGCATCCATTTCATTTCCAGTTTTTGTTACCATAAAAGTGCTCCTAGAAATATTTTGTTGTATGTGGGAACTGTTCTAATGATCGGTGGCCTCTTTGGGGCTATGTCTACTAGTAGAATCTCTGGATCAAGGGGTACAGATATTTTAACTTTTTTTCCGAATTTTAAATTACTTTCCAGAATAGTTTTTTTTCCTTTACCAAATCACAACTCCACCAACAATGAATTAGCATGTGTTTTTTTTCCCCACAGTTACCTCAAAACTAATTCTTTCCATTCTTTGTCATCTCTGTTAATTTCCTAAGTACAAGGTATATCCTCATGGTGGTTTTGACTTGCATTTCTCTTTTGTTTAGTAATTTTGAGCATTCATATAGCTATTAATAGTTTGCAATTATTTTTTTTTGAGAGTTGTTTGTTACTGTCATTTGGCCACGTATCTGCTGTAGAATGGCTCTTGGTCTTATTGGAGCAATACTTTCTAATGCTAGTCAGAGAGCAGAGAAACTCATCTAGATAAACATTGGGTCTTAGAATTACCTCAAAATAGCATGGAAGATTTTTCGGAACAGGAAATCCAGCCAGTTCACAGTTGCCTTTTTTTATTTTTTTAATATTCCCCAGGGGTATTTACAAGGATCCCAGAGATGCCTAAAATTAGCTGACCCTGCTCAGCATTACCAAATGCTGACTCAAGATGGTGATACAAGTAGTGCTTGTGACCTCACTAGGCAACTCAGTCCTCCAAAATTGTTCTATTCAGGGAAAGCCCACATGCAGCTTGGACAGAAGACATGGAAAGCACACTCAGCTAGTCTACCCCTTAGAAGGCTTTTCTCCCATTGATCTAGACCATGGTAGCCCCTTAAAATTCCATGAAGATGTAAAAACCTCCTAACTGGTCTATTACACTTACTTAGATTTCTACATTATCAGTTGAGTAATGAAAACAAGAAAAGTTGAACATTGTGGACAGAAAGATAGAGCTGGGTCTTGGAGTCTTCACAGACTTTACAGTCAGAAGGAGCACAGGCCACCCCTGTGCCTTTTCTTTTCCCAAAGATATAACTAGGAACATTTTTACCTATGGCAAAAATAGTTTTTTGGGGAGTGGGGAAGCAAGGCAGGAAAGAAATAAGCATTTATTAATCCCTTACTGTGGACCAGGCACTGTGCTAAGTGCTTTACCAGTATTATCTCATTGAACCCCAAAACAACTCTGGAAGAGAGGCGGTATCCCCATTTTACAGCTGAGGAAACCATGTAAAGAGAGGTGAAGTGACTTGTCTAGAGTCACACAAGCTGTCTCTCCATATAAAAAAGAGATCTTTGCAAGATCTAAGGATGGAAAGATCATTTCACACTGAAGGGAAGGGGGAATCAGGGAAGGCTTCATTGAGGGGGCAGCTTTTCATTTTGTTCCCCAAGGAAATGGGCAGGAGTTCAAGAAAAGGAAGGAAATGAGGAAGGGAAGAAGTTTATTAAGTGCCTACTAGGTGCTAAGGACTATGCTAAATACTTTACAATGGTGGTGTCAAGCTTATATACACTTTAATCTGGTTCAGGTTGTGCATGGGTGTTTGGGGGGCAAGTAGCCAACCTGGCAGTAGGTGTCATTATTAACCCATTTTACAGTTCAAAAAACCAAGGCAAACAGAGGTTAAATGACTTTCCCAGAGTTATACAACTAGTAAAAGAACAAGGTTGGATTTGAACTCAAGTATTCTTGACTGAGGCACAGTGCTCTAGCCATTGTACTACCTAGCCTCCTCTGGAGTTTGGGGGAGAGAATTATAGGTAAGAGCAAAGATATGGAAGTAGAGAAAGACATAGGAGGTGTACAATGGTCAATAAAGAATCCAGTTTGGTTGAATTAAAGCACATGTGGTATTGCTGGGTATGATAAAAGGCTAAAAAGATAGAATGGTGCTAGAGAATGGAGGCATTGAATGCCAAGTCAAGGTGTTTGGATTTGATTTAGGAATCAGTGGAAAGCCACTAAAGATCTTTGAGCGCAGATTTGGCATGAACAGTGATCATAGTGAAGATGCAGCAATGTGAGGGGTGGCTCGGAGGGGAGAGGGACTGTTGCTAGGAAGGAAAGCCTTGCAACAGGCCAGACAGACAATAACAAAAGTCCATACAAGGCGAGCTCCTTCTGGAGCTTGTAGATTTATGTGCTTTCATTTGCTGTAAAAACTTTTTTCTATCCCTAAGAATAAAGTTTTCCACTAAGGCTATGTCCACAAGGGGCAAAAGAATGAGACAATCCGGCCCATTCAGTTTGACTGTCCATTCATAAATGCTAGTTGAATGAAGGAGTGAATGAATGAAGAGATTCAGTGGAGAAAATCAGCCATGATCCCTATTTGACTGAATTTATTAACGAGTCAATCCATGGGGTTGAACCGGTGACTCCCAGTAGGTTCAGAGAGAACCCCAAGTCTGGCTCTTGACAGTGGTTTCTCCCATCCCTCTTGGCACCCATTCTAGGTTTCCTAGAACCCTTACTTCCGGACTTGACTAGACATTCTTGACCATAGGCTCAAGTCATCAGGTGCATCTCTGAAGTATTCATTGCAGAGGTCAATTCTCTGTAGGTATCTACTCTCTGGTATAGATAACCTTTCCCCATCTGTTTATTTTTCTTCCTGGCTTATTTCTCACTCCTAAATGATTCGTTCAGTGACAGAGTCAAGCAACTATGCATCATTGAATTTCTATTTCTGTAGCCTCCTAAGATGAAAGCCCCTTGGAATGTAGGATAACCATTTTTCTTTGGTCAGAACACACAGTGTTGTGTTCCTAATTTAACTTTCCTTCTCATTCATCTTTGTGTGTGTGTGTGTGTGTGTGTGTGTGTGTTGTTTTTTCCTTGTTTATTTTTAAGGGAATTTTCAAGCTTTTTTTTATTGATAAATTACACAACCAATAATTGGAAACAGAACTAAATGATGTGCCAGAAACATGATTTCCCAATGAACTCTTAATGGGAAGAAGAATCAGTCATGGAGAAATTAATTGAACGTTAATTACGAAAGAGCCAAGATTACTCTGGGCCCAGTGACAGAATGAGAAGATGTTTGCTTCTAGGCTACTGGCCAGGATTCAGCTTAGGTTGGTGGTTCCTCAAAGTGGTTAGCCTTTTGTAGTTCTCTGGAGTTACTCTATAGGTTCAATCCTATTCCTTTCACAATCACCTGCCTAACAAAGTACCCTTTGAAGTGCCACTAGGTTAGATCCTTTGTTAAAGCAGAATACCCAAAATACTTTACTTTCCCCTCAATCCTTCAAGATCTGCTTCTTCCATGAGGCTTCCCTGATCATTAGCCTTCCTTATGTGCACTTAGAAATAATGGCTCCCTTCCTTGGTACATGGAAAGAGCTAGGATTGAATGCACATGCACACCTTTGAGGGGACAGCCCATTGATTCTTATAGGTGTACCTACACCTGGCACCCAGAGTATTCTGTACCATATTAGAACATGTCATTTCTAGGATTAGCTTTTTTTTTCCTTTTTCTTTTTCCTTTTTTCCTCACCACCTCAACAACCCATACCCAATTTCCTTTTCCTTTTCTAACCTCTAACATTGTCTTACCAACTTCCCACAGCCTTCTCTTGATTATCTATCTTGTCTTGACAACTACTTTTCCTTTCTTGTTAAGCCCAAGTCTCCCTTCTCTTTCAGTCCCTCTCCTCTTTAAATCCTGCTCCTTAAGCTTGATTTTTTTCTCTCCTTCAACTGTAGCCCTTTTCCTTTATTCTCATCCTTTAGCTTAAAGTCTTTCCTTCTCCTTCTTTAACTTTTCATCTACCCAAATTTTATTTCTGACTTTCTCCATAATTCCAAAGATTTCCATTCATATGCACTTATTTTTACTCCCTCCTCCTCCTCCCCTTCCCATCACCTAATTAGGAAAGAAAAGAAAAAAAAGAACAGCAAAACCTTGCTATGTGACTTGATTACTTCCTTTTCTGGTTATACATTTCCTAGATGATGTCCTGAAGGTCACTTCTAGTCTGTAAAACATCTTTGGAATATGCTACTAGCTACATATATCCAGCATATGAATCTCCATTACTTTTTGATCACCAGCTTTTCTCCCTTTGGAAATTGTGATGTTCCATGATTTCCAATCATATAGCATCACTGAGAGAACAGTGGTATAAAAAGATGGGGTTTTATGTCAAGGAGATGCTTGGGAACATTAAAAGCATTGAAAACTTTATAAATGCAACCCAACCCACTTTTTTCCTCCCATTCAATCTTAGGTCCAGTCCCCTGTCTATGGGACATATCCAAGATGTATGCACAGATGGACTCACTTGATTGGCTGCCCATTCAACTTTATGATGCATTCTAGACGGAAGGTAATTTTTATCTATTTAGATTTGCTTGTGTAAATTTTTAGACAGATCTCTTTTGAGAGATCATAGATTACATTAAAGAGGCTTTGTGGTGTTCTGGGGTTCAATGAAATAAATAAACACAATGTCTTTCAAAATAGTAATATCTGGAGGACTTCACCTTCTTTAAGGAATCTCTTCTTTTTGACCTCTTTGCCGTAGATCTGTCCTATGACAGTAGCAAACTTCTTTGGCAAGAATGTGTCTTCTTGTTTTATGTCTCACTTGGTAGTGAGTATCAGAGTATTGGTTAACAAGTTAGGTCTGTGGTTACATCTGCCAAAGACTTGTGTGATTATAACATAAACACAGGAGAGACTTTTAGATTATATTTTGCTCTTTGAGACAAATTCTTTCCGGTAATCTCATTCATTTTCAGACCAGCTCCTCAACCTCTTCCCGCCACCACTTATCCGGACTAGTTCTCTGAGTCTTGAACTCTGATTATTGAGTTTTCACCTTATCTTGCCCAGAACCAGACATTCACATCACTTCCTAGACATCTCTATACCATGCTGCCATTAGCAAGTCTCTCCTCTCCTTCTCAGCTCATTTTTGTGTATTATCTACCACCATGAGAATGGAAGCGTTTTGATGGCAGGGTTTATCTTACTTGAATGTCTAGCACTTAGGACAAAGCCTGGCACATAGCAAATGCTTTCTCATTCTGTTATAATCAAGAAATAATAAATATAGGGAGATCTTATATTCTCTACATTTTTCATTTTACAGAAGACATAGTCTGTACAGAATTCTTTGGAAGGCATATTTGTTTTTTCTAATATTTTCTCCCTTAAAAATAAGTTATTGATATATTCTATTTCTTACAATATCACAGTTATCTCAAATATCATTCTCACTTCCTCTCCCAGACAGCCATCTCATGATACAGAGTATTTTTTTAGAGAGAAAAAAATCAGCACCAACTTATCAATACATTGAAAAAAGTCTGAAAACATGTGAAATATGTAACACTTCCAACCTCCACTAAGCAGTGGACTGGGGCAGGGTATCCTCTCATATCTTTTCATTAGAGTCCTGCTTGATGTTTATAATTTTGTTCCATTTACTTTTGATATTTTTGGTGTGTCAGTCTTTCCATTTATCTTGTTGTAGTTACCATGTATATTCCATGTATATTGTTTTCTTGACTTTGCTTACTTCACTCAACATCAGGTTTATATACATCTTTCCATGCATCTCTGTATTCAACATACACATCATTTCTTACAGCACAATCATATTCCATTACTGTACCACAATTTGTTTATCCATTCCCCAATTGAAGGCTGTCTATTTCATTTCTAATTCTTACCTTTCGCAAAAAGTACTGCTATAAATATTTTGGAGTATACAGGGACTTTCTTCTTATTAGTAACTTCCTTGGGGTATAAGTGTAGTAAAGGGTATGGTAATTTTAGTTGCTTTAATTTGCATAGTTCCAAATGACTTTTCAAAATGATTGTACTATTTCACAGCTCCACCAACAATGTATTAATGTACTTATCATTCCACAGCCCCTCCAGCAGCAATTCTTTCATTTTTGCCAATTGGTAGGGTGTGAAGTAAAATTTTAGGGTTGTTTTGATTTGTATATCTCTTCTCATTGGTGCTTTGAAGCATTCTTTCAATGTGGTTGTGAATATTTTGCAATTCTTTTGAGAACTTTTTAATTTATCCTTTGCCCACTTGTCTATTGGGGAATGGCTATTAATCATACATATTTATTAATTGTTGATTAATTTATTTATCTTGGATACTAAACCCTTATCAGAGAAATTTGATACAAAGATTTTTCTCCCTTGAACCACTTCCTTTCTTATCCTAGCTGCATTAATCATGTTTATACAGAAGCTTTTCAGTTTCAAGTAATCTGTTATCTATTTTGTCTTGTAACTGCCTCTTATCTCTCATTTGGTTAAAAATCCTCTCTTATCCATAGCTCTTACACTCACACACACACACGTGTATATATAGTATTTGTATGTATGTCTGTATGTATATATATATATATGTATGTAGATAATCTCTCTTTTTATAATCTGATCTTTAGTATTAAGGTCACATATTTGTTTAGACTATTGTGTAGTATGGTATAAGATATAAGTTCATTTCTGCCAAAGTGTTTTCCAGTTTTTCTAGCAGCTTTTATCAAAGAAAGAGGTTTTTCCAAGGTAATTTATGTTTTCCACTTTATCAAATACTGGGTTATTGAGTTCTATTGGTTCTCATTCTCCCTTGTCTAATCTATTCCACTGATCTATCTCTCTATTTTTTAACCAGTATCATATGACTTTGATGACTATTGCTTTATAATACAGTTTGAGTTCTGGAATTGCTATTTCCCATCTACACACACACACACACACACACACACACACACACACACACACACACCCCTCTCCCTGCTTTTTTTTTTGCAGTGCCATTTTTATTATATTGGCATAGCCTATTTATGAGCACTGAATGTTCCTTCAGTTATTTAAGTTGTTCTTTATTTTAAGGACCTCTTTATAATTGAATCTATTAAAGTCTTTTACGGGCTTTGATAGGTTGATCACCAGTATTTTATGCATTTTCTATCTTTTTGGAATGGGATTCCCTTTTCTCGTTCTTCTTGAGTTTTGCTATTATATAGAAATGCCATTTAACAATTTCTATTTATTTTGTTTTATTTCATTATTCTATTTATTTACTGAGGATTTATTTTGTAGTTTGTAACTTTGCTGAAAGTACTAATTGTCTCAATTAGTATCTCTGATGATTGCCTAAGATTTTCCATATCATCTGCAAATAGAGATTTCCCTCTTTACCTATGCCCTTAATTTCCTTCTCTCATCATAGTGCTATTGCTAGCATTACCAGAACTATATAAAAAAATAACAAAGAGTGTGGGTATCCTTGCTTCACTTTCATTTTTATTGGAAAAGATTCTGGTATTGCATATGGTTATTTCTTTTGGCTTTAGATAGATGCTTTTTATGTTATTAAAGGAATTCCATCTATATCTATACTTTATTGGGTTTTTAGCACAAAAAGTACTGTACTTTGTCGGAGGGTATTTCTGCATCTATTGATCATGTGATTTTGGATGCCGGTAGCATCCAAGACAAGCAGGGAGATGAGTTAGCTTAGGGTCAGTGAAATGTCATTTCATGGGCTTTTTTAAATCTTCTTTTGAGATTTGGGAGGTTGTGAGGATTTCTTCTATCTTGCTTCTCCTATCACCTAGAACTTTTCATATTTTCATCCAGAAAACACATGTATAGATAGTTATGATACAGTTTTCACAGAGTCAAATAATTATTTCATTGATCTTTAATGACATTACTGACATCTGTGATTACTTTCCAATTGTTTACTATCTTTCAAATACCTTGAGAATAAATCTCCTAATGCCTCCAAAACTGTGTCACCTTCTGCATGAATTTCTCCTCTTATTCATTTTTAGTAATATCTGCTTTGTCATATAGTGCAATGGACTCTGAGATTTAGAATTCAAATGTGGTACTTTCATAATCATGGACAAGAAAAACAGATTGCTGCACAAATATTAACAGATCTGATTCATTTTTCATCTGTTTGTTATCTTTTCAGTTTTATCCAAAAATTCTCTTGGGGTTGTCTGGCTTAGTTAGGTCTTCTACCAGCCTTTCAAGAAACTAATTTCCTTCTCCACAAGTATTCAGAGTTTTGTAAAGTTAATACAGACCTTAATTGTCCATCATTCTCCTCCAATTGTTTTTAAATGATTCATTTTATTGATATTTTCTGACTTTGCCCAATGGCAGTTCCTTCCTTTTCACCTCCCACCACTGGAGTGAATGTTCCTTGTTTTATAAGGAAAAAACAGTTTCATTAAAACATCCTATATGGTGACTGCATCTGCCAACATATACAAGATTCTGCCCTAACAGTCTGCCGGCATCAATGCCATAGGGAGGGAAGTGAATTGTGATATCTGTTCTTCATTACAGGAATTGTTTTTTTCAGTTACTCACAGTTTCTTAGTAATTTTTATTACACTGTAGTCATTGTGGGGATTGTTCCTTTGGATCTGCCTATTTCCCTCTTATTAGTTAACATGTCTTCCCGTGTTTCTTGGAATTCTTCCTATTCTTCATTCTTACTACACAATAAAATTCCTTTGCATCCACATTCCATAGATTTTTCACTATTCTCTAAATGATTTTCAGGGGTTTTTTGCAACCACAAAAGTGCTGCTGTTAGGAATATTATGGTATATATTGTACTTTTGTTTCTATATATGACTTCCTTTGGGGTATTATTTGCCCAGTAGTGGGATAGCAGAATCAAACAGTTTGGATAGGTTGGTCACTATTTTTACATAGTTTTAAATTTAAATCCATAATGGTTGAAATTGTTCAAAGTTTCATAAATAATATATTTGTGGACCTCTCTTCTATTCTTCCAACAGCTAATGTTTTCATTTTTTCATCATCTTTGTCAATTTGTAGGATGTGAAGTAAAATCTCAAATTGTTTAAAATTGCATTTCTCTCATAATTAGTCATTTGAAAAGTATCTTCAAATGGTCCTTGGTAGTTTGAATTTTTTTGGAAAATGTTTATATCTTTTGAGATTGTGTCAGTTTCTTATATAATTTGGTTTCTGACTTTTATCGGTGACATTTGGTACACATATTTTTCCTATTCTACAGTTTTTCTTTTTATTCTGTCTTCAGTAAATGTATTCATGCAAATATTCTTTGATTTTATGAAATCAAAATTATTAATTTAGTTTTTTATAATTCCCTCTATTCTTTGTTTTGTTTAAAAAATAGTTCTCCATTAGCCATAGATCTAAAAACATATGCCTTTATTTTCTTCTAATCTCTTAGTGATGAGAATATTTCATATATCTATTTGAACTTACTTTTTGGATATAAAATAAGATGTTGATCTAAATCTAATTGCTGCCCAATGGCTTCCTAGTTTTCTCATCAGTTACCATCAAGAAGACAGTCCTTCCCACAGTAATTATGTGCTTAGTTTTAATCAATCAGTGGGCTACCACTTTTTATTACATTTATTTCTTGTTTCTGAGTTTTTCCAAATGAGTTTGTATTCCTAAACTGGTGTTGCTTCTGTAATTTTCTGCTTGGCAACAAGATTAAGAATTTGTTTAATACAGTTTCTGACCTCTTCAACTTTCCACAACTTGTGGAAATAGTTATACTTATATCTATTTCTTTCCTTTATTAATTTCACACTTTTTGGCCATCAATAGTTTTTTTTAAACCATCTTTATCCTGTCTTCAAATCTGGTGCTGATTTTGACCTTTCTTCTAATGAGTCAATGATCTGACTGAAAAGAGATGATTTGAAAATGACTCACATCAATAATCAATCATTTTCCTGCTTCCTAAGATATAATCAACTTGATTTGTACCTTTCATTAATCCATTTCCCATTTTTCAATATCAGGAGTTAGAATAGGTGAGGTTGAAGCTGTTGTAATTTCATACAGTGTCTTCTCTTGTCTTTGAAGTTGACATTAGTTCCATCTAATTGGTCTGACTGTACATTGACAGTTTGGAAATGATTGATTAGTATACATCAGGGATGAGTCATTTCCTCTCTTGGAAAGCTGGAGTCATTTGATTTGCTGAGGTTTTTTTTTTCACCCATTTTTCAACATCCCTGAATGGAATTACATTCCATAGGGAGGAAGTGAGAAAAATGTCATCTATATTTACATTCTTCTACAAACATCTAACACTTCTTATTTGCATAGAACAGATGATGAAGGAAATTAAAAGTCCATTGAACCCACATGCTATTCATGCCTGTAGTGTGAAGGCACATGAGATTGTTTTTATCAGGGCATGGGGAGGAAAAGTGCTCAGTGAATTCTCATGGAGGATCCTAGTGGATAATTTGTTTCTAGAGATTTTTGCTTATTTTGCTTTAACAAAAGATCTAACCCAGTGGATCTTATAAATGATGTCATTGTTAAGGAAGTGATTGTGAAAGGAATTACTCAAGTTCCAACAATGGGATTGAATCTACTAAGTAACTCCACATAACTACAAAATGCTAGCAACTTTCAAGCCCCTCAGACCTAAGCTGAATATCAGCCAACAGCCTCAAAGAGAACATCTTCTCATCTCTTGTTACAACAGTCTAGGTTTGAGCTTTTATAATTAAACTCAAAGTCTTCTTGTCTTTATTCTTTTAAAATATTTAGTGTTAGTTTTTTAACACCAACTATCTAACAAATCAGTATTTGGCCTGCATGCACACAACAGTTGGGGGACTGATTCTCATATTCGTTAATTACCTTATCATTTTAGGAAAAAAGGAAACAAGTGCTTACCAAGAGCCTACTATGCACCAGACACTGTGCTAAGCCCTTTACAAATATTCTCATTTGATCTTTACAACAACCCTGGGAAGTAGGGGCTGTTATTATCAACCCCATTTCACAGTCAACGAAATTGAAGCTAGGAGACTTGGTCAGGATCACACAGCTAGGAAGTAGGACTGGATTTGAAATAAGGATTCCTGAATCCAAGCCCAGTGATCTATCCACAGTAATACCTAGCTGCTTCTATTAGTAACAGTTGTTTCCCATTTGTTAAGTGTAGCATCCAGAGCCCCTGTCACTTATGGGCCCCTTGAAAGCTATCCCAAGTTCTAGGTACTTTGAAGGTCAGAATCCTGTTGGAACCATAGTTCTTGAACCCTCAAAGATGTTTACTAGCTGTCCTGTGGACACTTCAAATATCAGAGTAGAACGCAGTAAGAGAGAGTGAAACTGTGTATGGAGGACACATGGAGTATATACTTATGAGTAGCACAGAGCTACAGAATGCTCATGTGCCTGATGTGGCCGAGCTGTTGATATTTTCTGTTGATAGCATCATCCTATTCTCTCCACCAGGCATTGCCCTCTGATACTCCCTGCTTGGCATTTCCTCTCAGCTGCTTTCTACTAGCTGATACATCTACATTACTCCCCATTGAGTATCAGAACTCAACTACAGCTGATCTTCAACTGTCTAACTATCTCCAGGCTCATGATTAGGCAGCTAATATAGTGCATAGAATGCTGGACTTGGAGTCAAGAAGAACTTGTGTTTGAATCCAGCCTCGGATCAGTTATATGGCTCTTGGCAAGTCACTTCAACTCTGTCTACCTCAGTTTCCTCATCTGTAAAATGGAAATAGTAATAACATCTATCTCAAAGAGTTGTGAGGATAAAATAACATTTGTAAAGCAATTTGCGAAGTTCAGAGCACTATATAAATGTGAGCGTTTGTCATCGATATTATTTATTACTGCCATTGCTACTATTACCTAGTACCCTATTATTCACTAGACATATTTTGGTTAGTGAACCTCTCCCCTGCAGGGAGGGCTACAGCTATTTCAGCTAACTCCAAAGACCTTTTCTTTTATCCTCTTAATTGTCTTTGGATGGATCGTTTGGGTTGTTTTTATTGGACCCACCTGCAACTCTGCCCTCCATTCACAAAGGGTGTTCTCCAAAGTTCTCTCCTCCTGGGGAGGACCACAATCTTCCTCAATCAGCTGCCTCAGCCAATGGCGATGAAGATCTTCCCCTCAACCAGGCCTCTCACAAAAAGTAGCAGGTGGCTACACCTGCTCTTTGAATTGTTTCTTTAAATTTCCCTCACTATGTTGTCTCAGTTCAACTCACATCTGGCATGATCAAAATTCCATTTTAGATCTTAATTCTGATCATATTCCCCCTTGCTGAGGCTATTATTTCTAAGGTTTGATTTCCTTAAGCAGAAAAGATACTACAATGAGGAAACTGCTTTTTAATTTTCTCTTTCACCTGTCTTTGATCTATGCATATGAAAAAGACAAGGCTGACTGGAGAAGACTAACATGGTTGGTGTCTTTTACTTCACTTCCTGCCACCTCCTTATCAAGAAATCACAGCCTGCAGTCATTTGACATAAGATATAGTAAATTCAATTTTGAGGTTCTTATTCTTGAAAAAAGTATTTGAGGCATGCAGTTATAAAGCTTTGGGGTCATTTACTAACTTTTGGTCTCTTTCTTGAACTACATTTCCATAGACAGGTAGGTAGATAGAGATGTAGATATAGCTGCATATATACATGTGTATATATACACTCATAGATATAAATGTGTATATATAATATATAAGTAAATATAATAAATGTAATATTTTCTTTCATTCCTATTCCCAGACATGCATTGAAATCTTTGAGAATGAGTGTACATGATCATATAAGTTCTGCTACTGTTATTGAAAGGAGTATGTCAGTCTACTTCCCTTTGTGTCACTCTATAACATGGGTACATCTATTTATTAGGCAGTGGTAAAGGATCTCTCAGATTGCCAGCAGTTAAATTAATATTTATAGACAGACCAGAAGTTGTCTTATTCTTAGGAATATTTGGTTCCTTTTCAGTTACTCTGTTACTGCCATTGCAAAAGCAGAGAAACAGAGACACAAAGGAATGGGAATTTTTTTTTCATTTTTCCTTACTTCATGGCTTGCCATGATTAAAGACTTGATCATCAAGTGATGAGGTTACTGGTGATGAGCTCCCCTATATTAGCTAGGCTGGTCTTGGAAATAAACTCCAGATCTTGATACAACCTGCCAGAGCTTGCTATGTTGTCAAAGCCTTTAGGAACACTGCATATCCCTGTTTCTATAAAAGGGCTAATTTGAGAGATAGTCTCATGTGGTTAAGAGAAACTGAGCTTGGAGTCAGAAAACCTGGGTTCAAATATATTTGCAAATAATCTTTTCTACTTATTAACCATGTGATCAAAGGCAAACCACTAATTTCTCTGTGTACCAGTTTTCTCATCTATAAAATGGATATTAAATAATACCTACACTTCCATCCTCACAAGGTTGTTGAAAACTGTTAGGAACCACAGATATGAGATAAATCCACTGTTCTTCTTAAAAAAAAATTAATTCCCTCAGATTTTTTTTTATTTTCAAAGAGGAGTTATTTTAATTCTGCCATTAAATTAGACTCTTGCTAAGAAGGTAGTTTGTGCTAGTTCAGCTGACCAACCATCCTCTTCTGTATATTTGGCAACACTGAAGTAATACATTGAGAATGTGATGCAATACTTTCTATTCCCTGAAATGGGCAGAAGGGAAATTGACGAATGATGTGTAAGAAATGCTTTTTCTCCATCCTTATATAACGAGGGGGAAATAGCCCAGTCCTGCTCATTCTAGTATCACTGGAGTAAACAGTTTTGAGGGGGAAAAAGTAGACCTCGAAGCTCCTGGGATTGGAAAAAATATTCCATAGTCCTTTATTTTTCCCTTCTGTGGGTTTGTTCTGTAAATCATGTGTGAGGCAAGTATGCAGAACAGGGATGTTCAGCTAATTACTTGTCCTCAGATATTTGGTTACCCACTCTAAATAACTCACATACAGTAGCATTCATGTAGAATGAAGCTCTGACCTTTAGGCAGGATTAACTGTTGAAGTCTCTTGTTTCATCAATTAAAATTTTTTTATTCCAATATTTGTACTTTTCCATTTAGGATAAATGCATGCTCTTCTTTTGTGGTAGCATATAAATATCATGGAATTTTTATGATTCAAATTCTCATCCTTTCTGGGTTAGGTTAGATTTATACCAATATTAATTTTCATGATTACTCATCTGTTATCATTTAGAGCACTATAGAAAGAATGTCCTTACTTCTCTGTCTCATCTTAAGTATCTTTTTTTTTTCATGACAGTCATGCCTCTGGATTTTTCTAGTAGTTTAATTTAGGGGGTAGGAGTAAAAGTAGGGCTTTTTTAAAAAAACGATTCTTCACTCTCAAAAGGCAGATATTACAAGGTGTAGAATCATGTGATCATTAGAAACAACTGCAAACGTTTACATTCCTAGTGTGTAAAAGATACTGTTCTGGGGGCTAGAGATACAAAGTTAAATTAAATAGTCTCTATCTTCAAAGAGTTTACAGTATATTAGAAAGATTAGAAGGAGGCCCTTGATCAGGAGGACAAAGATTTTGAGAGGTGGAGAGGAAGAGGTAAGGCATTCCAGGTATGGGGTCTGGGCAAGCATGGAATTGGGAGATAATACATTATGTTTGATTGGAATGTAGCATCCATGAAAAGATTAGTTTGCTGTTAATGTGGAAAAGTAGGTTTGAATCAGATTGCAGAAGGCTATAAAAATGCTAGGCTGAGACATTTGCATTTTATTAATAGACTGTAAGTAATTTGCTTACAGTTAGTAGCTGTTTCATTTTTGTCTTTATATACCTAGCACCTGACCTGGCCCAGAACAGGTGCATTAGAGTGAGTTAGTTCTCTCTTCAGCTGAATTGAGATTTTGTCTTATTTCTACATTGTAAAATGCCCTTGACTCTTGCGTGTTCTATTGACTAAACTATTTTCTATGACTTTTCTGATTGCTATTTTATGACTTTCTTTGATAAATATGTTTGCTTGTTATCCACTTAATTGTCTTTTGTGTAATATGTATATGATGGGAGGGAAGCCAAGCTGGCTTAACAGCTGGTACCTTCTTGATGGAACTGCTTCTCTGTCCCTCTTCTGTCCAATCAGTAACCAGGAAAAGTGACTTTATACCGGAACTTCAAAATAGAATTGTGCCCCTAGACTGCAAGTATATAGTACATAATAGATATAATTCTAGCTTAATACCTGACTTGAACATAGGAAAACATAGGGGTGAGCTCCCAGTCACTGTTCTCTTCTAATCCCCAAGTCAGAGGTGGAAAGGTTATTCAGCAACACAGAGCTCTGTAAATCCCTACAACACACCAGCCAGTTGGGTCCTTTTTGAAGAAAAGTATCCATTTATATTTATTTTATGGATTTTAACTTCTTACTGTTCTGACAACCAATTTCTATAACATCTATAAAAACTTCCCCCCTCAATTATTTGGGGTGCAATCTAGTTTCACTATGCTGAATGAATGCCCCTACTGAGACCTTTGATCTTCAAAGTGGGGGCTGCACACTTTCCGTGGTAGGGACCATAACCCCACTCCACCTCAGACATGATCTTAAGAGCTAGAGAGTGGGAAGATGGGTTACAGCTCACCCTTCCATTGAGAGTCAGCCATGAGGTTTGTCTCCAGTACATTTACACCACCCTTTCAAACAGCATTGTCCTCCTCTTCCTACCCCAGAGCTGGCATCTTATAGTCATTCCACATTACAAACTCCCAACCTTTTCCATTCTGCCCAAAGAGTTAGTGCTTCAAGGCAAACCATGACCTAGGTACTCAGGATAGTTGTGCAGATGCTACTGCAAACATACCCTACCCTCAGTGTACCAACAACTTGCTTTCTCCAACTCCCACCTTCACCTCTTGGCTTTAACAATCACCTTTTGTTGGCAGGTTTTGTGCTCCTGAGTAGTGACAAGTGAGTAAGAGTCTAACTCCACTCACACCCTCTTTTTATTTTTTTGGCTAGGACAGAATTAAAATCATATCCCTGAACAGACATGAATTGGGCTGTGATCTGCATGGGAGACTTCATTACATTATTCTCTTCCATCTCAACCCAACTCTTTTCCAAAATCTTTATTTCTGCTGAGGATACTACTCTTCTTCTGGTCTGTGAGGTTCTCATTCTTCTCATGACCTTTGATTACTGACTCAATAAAAACCGCTGTCTTCAAAGTTTTCATTGACCCCCCTGTAATGGTAATTTAAATGAGAAGAACATTCCCTTAATAGCCAAATCTGAAGGCTTTTCTTTTTCTTAGTCCTTATTCTTTTTTTTTTTTTTTTTTTTGCCTAAAGTATTTGATGCTGATTGCCCTTTCCTCATGGGTAATTGATCCTCTCTGAATTGCTAAAAATAATCAAAACAAAAAACAAAAAAACAACATAAATGTGTCATCTATAAAAAACTCATTTCTCAACACGTTTTTAAAAATAGGAAACAGAATTTTCTAACCTGTTTAAAAATCTTCCAAATGAAGTTTTATTGAGTTTTTGCATGCATTTATAATAAATATTTTTGAAAAATGGAGTCCCAACCAATTAGTCTGCAAGAACAACTGACGGACATCAGGGACAATGAGACTTTAATAGCTGAATTTTGACAAAAACCTTTGAAATAATTAGGGATAAGACTGAAAAATCAGTATCATGTTTATGTAAAGTACAACCAATAATTGATTTCTTCCATTAGAATCTATGTAAAGTTGCGTTTTCCCCTTAGTTATAAAAATAATTTAATTTATTATAATTACAATTATATATTATAATTATATGTTATTATATTATATAAGAACACATTACATATATAATTCTATATTATAATAATAATTTTAAAAAATCATCAAGATAAACTATACCTGAGTTCTGGTGCTGCCTCTGACCCGGTGTGTTGCCCTGCACAAGTCACTTAACCTAGAAATATTCTAGGCAACACTCTAAGACTAAAAGTTGGAGAAAAGGCGCTGACTTTTACTGGTATAAGAAGTTTCTTTATTTGGACGTTCCCTATATAAGTGAAATCATGGGTTCATTGCCTATCCCTAATCTGGCCCATTCTCTTCTTCCTGAGCTTAGCTCATTGCCCATCCAAGATTTTTAATGTTTGGTTGAGACCGGGATTTCACTGGTAAAGGCAGGTCTTGGTGAATGACTTCTTATGTCAGTGAAAGTCAAGTTACTTTGGGAGTCTGAAATGAAGTGACTTGGTCAAGGCCACATACAGGGGTAGGGTTTGAACCCAAGTCTTCTTGGTCCCAAGATTGACTATCTGTTTGGCCAGGGTTTCAGAGGTGGGAGTTGAACGCAGGTCCCCTGGTCTCCTAGACTGGCTCTCTATCCATTATTCTAGTGGTTCTCAATAGTTTTTGTTCCTCAAATTCCTTTCAGAGCAAAAAAAGTGTTGTAAACTCCTATGGAAATTGAATATACTACTCAAAATATTCTTGTATATTTATTCATTAAGATCTTACAATAACTATATTGATAACATTCACCTCCAAACCAAACTAAAATGTATATTATATAATTATGAAATATAAAATCTTTTAACTTATAATTATGAAACTAGATAAAAAATTATGAAACTAATTATAAAATAATTATAAATATTTTAGGTGAGATATTCTATAAAAATTAAAAGAATAATCCATCAGAATCTCATATGCTTACTATTATCTACAGGATTTCACATTAAATTTAATTTTACAAATTTTGCCCAATACTAATAACATTTTTAGTGAAATAAATTCTATCTTGAGGGGATCTAATAATGCAATAATTATGTATAAACTTAATTTCAGTGTTGGTCTTTTTTTATCTGAACAAAATTTATAGTATTTGGCTTAACATCAGTTAAACACTATCTTTAAATCTAGTTCTGCATCAAATTCATTTCCATTATTTTGATTTAGAACAAAGATAAGGTGAAAATCCTTATAAATATGTTGTAGAAAAATGGTACTTTACAAGTTCTCTTGCTGAGACATGGAAAATCATTTTATATTTTTGTTACCTAACTAACTGATAAAAATGAATAGCTAGTTATGATAGAAAATATTACTGGTTAATGACAAGCATTATATTAATTAATAGATTTAATATTCAATTGCATATATTGCCTTGTTTTTAAATAATATTTGTATATAAACTAACTTTTGTAAAGAAAGAATCTTTTCAAATATAACTTTCTTCCCTTTCTACCACTGGCAAGTTAACTACTCATTTATAAAAATTCTGCTTAATGACTAGTGTTGCTAATAAGTTCCCTTGAAAATCCACTAGTTGGAAGAAGAGAAAGATAGGTAGATGATAAGTACAAATCAGAAAACATCCTTAATACTGCAATGAGAAGTAATGTGAGTTTGTTTCTGCAGAACATTTGTGATAAGACCATGATGGTTTCAAAATGGCACTTGTAATGTGCATAACCAAAGATCATGGTTTTCAAACTGCCTGACATTTGTGCTGCAAGAATGTAAACCCTGGTAACATTTTGATCACGTGATTACAGAGCTGATGAGCTCTGATTACAGAGTAACAAAGGGAATGAAGGAGCTACTCTGATACAGGGTACAAAATGCTAATGAGGTCATGAGCATGTATCTGACCATCCACTGGGCCTTGGTTAGCACTCAAATATAGCAAGCAGCCTTGTGGCAGTTTGAAAACAATTTGATGAGGGGTTGATGATCTGCAAGAACACATTCTGCTTAGTCAGAAGTGGTCAGGGATTGGTGTATAGCAATTGTTTCTGTTTTGGTCAGAAATACCCTCCCAGATAGATTTTTTTTTTGACTAGGTAAAGAGTCCAGGTCATTCTCTGCTTCATTTTTTATCTAGCCTTAGTCACTAAATAGGTGTTGCCTCAGTCAAATTGAGACCTGTTAAAGACCATTAAAAGGCTGAGGTCTCCCAATGCATCTGGGACTACTTCCAGTATCCTGATCTATATCTTGCCACTGAACCCAGTTGGTTCCAAGAGAAAGTGAGGTTGGTGACTTGCACAGCCTTCCCTCACTTACTTGCATGTCGTGAAAATTACCTCTGTGATGTCACAGTCCTCTTTGTGAATGAAGGATAAACAACACTGGAGGAAAATAAAAATCATTGTGCATATGATCATGACATTTTCAAACTGCTGAAGAAACAAAGCTGTAATGCCTCAAACAATGTCCTTGTTGTCACAGAGGAAAAATATATTTGTAACATAACTGGGCAATTATTGTTTAAGGTCGTTAAGAATTTTTTTTTTTAGCAGGAACCCCTTAAATTATTGTTGGAAACTCCTTAAGGAGTTCAAATCACTTTCATTTCACTAACCAAAACTCCCTCTCTCTCTCTGTCGAAGATACAGGTCCTAAAGGAACAGCAGATACAAGAAGACACAAACCGTGTTTTCAATGAGAAATTCACGTGCGCTAGTCCATTTCAAAATACTGTGTTATTTCAAGTAAGCCATCATTTCCTGTGTGTGAGAAAACACAAATAGTAGGCAATTAACTTTGAGTGATAGGCCTGGTTGGCCACAAGGACCAATTTTGGGGAGTAACTTCTGGTTAAATTTTTTTCAAAAGAACCATAACATCAAGGTCCAATGAAAAGGCTACACATGTTTGCCTTTGTTGGTCTTTCAGGACTGGCACATTTTGAGTTCTGTATGCAGTTCAGAAACATGATTCTGGTACAGAGCAAATCTATTTACATTTTAATAACACCTCAGTCTTGCAAGAGCTAGCTTTTTTCCTTGCTTGATGGAAGCAACTTTTGCTCTTAACTTCTCTCTGTTAATCTATCTAGAGCAATGTTCAGCAAACTTTTTGACCTAACACCATTATCAGTAATGCATTTTTGAGCATTCACCCCATGAGTGTATATGTATGTGCATACATATATAGTATATATATATATTATATGTACATATCTATAAATGTATATTTATATTATATTTCATATATTTATAACATGCATATTAAGAAAATATATACATATGTTATATTTTACATTTATAATAAGAATATTTATAAATTACATACACATACTATCCTATGAATCATCATGTACATTATAAAACAAAAAAATAGAAATTCAAAAAGGATGAGATGGAGAATAAATGATATTTGTGGTTGTTGAGATTTTTTCAGTCATGTCCAACTCTCTATGACCCCTTAGGGATTTTCTCGGCAGAAATATTTCCTTCTCCAGCTCATTTTATAGATGAACTAAGGCAAACAGGACTTAGTGACTTGCCCAGGGTCACATAGCTAGTAAGTGTCTGAGAGGGGATTTGAACTTAGGAAGATTAATCTTTTTGATCCTAAGCCCAGGGCTCTATCCACTTTACCACCTAGAAGCTAGTCAAAAGGAAGTACCTGGAATTTATTGAATAGGAAAGTAATATGGTCAATCCCACCCTTTAGAAAAAAATCACTTGAGTGAAGGAAAGACTGGAATAGGGAGTGACTTGAGAGTAGGAGACCAATGGGGAAGCTACTGTAAGAGTCCAGAGAGAGATGATGAGGACCTTCACTAGGGAGGTAGATGCATGAATGAAGAGAAGGGGACAGATGTGACAGATGTCTTGGAAGTAGAAAGGTCAAGATTTGACAACTGATCGGATATGTGAGGGACAGGGAGAAGTCAAGAATGGTAGAACTTAAGTTATAACATCTCTGAGACATCCACAGGGAAGGGAGGAGATTGGGAGCCTTCAAAATGAAAGAAAAGAGTACAGTGGGTCAATGTTGGGCGATAAGAGCAGGTGTGGTTGTGTTGGAGGCACGCCCCATGGCTGAGGGTGGTGGTGGAGGAATGAGAGAACCATAGTGACAATATTAGCTAGCATTTTATATTACTTGCTTTGTAAAGAACTTTACATTTATTGGTTCATTTGATCCTTACAAAGACCTTGTCAGGTAGATGTTATTATTTCCAGATGAGGAAACTGAAGGTAAGACAGGTTAAGGGACCTACCTAAGGTACACAGCTATTAAGTGAAGAGGCAAGATTTGAACTCAGGTCTTCCTGACTCCAAGTCCAGAACTCTAACCACCAGCACTACCTAGGTGCCATGTCCCTCACTCCCACAATCCAATATTGGTTGCTCACCCCACCCTCCCAACTTGTCTTGGGGTCAGGCCATCATTTTCCGTTTCACTGTCTGGCTAATTCATTAGTTCGGCTGTTGTATCAGATGATACCTCCCCATTATTCATTGTCCTTCCCTAGTTTCCCAGGTGTTTTTCTTTTCTTGTGTAGGTCTCAGAATTTTTCTGCCATCTCCTTCTAAGACTGTGATTAAAAAACCTTACATTTGTGACCCTTTCATTTTCTTGTCTGGAGCGTGCTCTGTCTCTATGCTCTCCAGACTGATCCCAGAACAGTGTAATAAACATCATTTTCGCTGAGCAGTGAAAAACATTCTGCTTTTCCTTCTCTTTCCACCCATTACTCATTCTCTGGTAAAGGAGAACTGGATTGCTGAACTCTTTGGAGCTTTGCAAACAAAGGCCACTGTGGGTTTATTCATTATTCCCAAGCAATATGTTCACTGCTGAACTGTGAAAATCTAGGGACTAAACTTGGGAACACTTTGGTTTCTCCCCTCTTACCCCTTCCCTGCCAAAGGAAGGACTGCTGAATCCAACCTCCCCCATGTCATTTGTCTCTGTTCTTATGAGTCAACTGTCAGAGGGATACTTATCCTAACAGTAGCAGAAAGGGGGAAAAATAGTGATTAAATGCCCCCTGGCTCAAAGCAGACAAATCCCAGTGACTCAAGTCCAAAGCCTCAAAAAGCTTGAAGGAAATTGGGTGGATACATTAAATGCTTTCCCAATTTTCTGGGTATATATTCATCATTGAGCTTAACATCCTCTATACATATGAATCAATATGTAGCTAGCTCATCTTTAATCATCATCTCACACTTAGGTCATTGTGGGCTAAGGGTATCACTATACATCCCTTTTTCTCAGCCAAACTGAAGACCCAGTAGGGAGCAGTGGAAAGGGTAGGGTTCCTGAAATCAGAAGAGACCTCAATTCATATCCCACCTCTGGTGGTTACCAAGGTCTGACCTTGGTTTCCTCATCTGTAAAATCAAGGGGCTGGACTTTATGACCCCTGTGATTCCTGCCAATCCTAGATCTAGTACCCTAACCTGAGAATACAATGTTCTAGGTGAGATTCTTCCCAATCTCCTCCCTTCTCTTTTTATTGCCTCTCTACTCCAGTCTTCCTTGAGGTAGACAATTAGAAGGCTATTTCAATAGTTCCAGAGAGTTATGATGAGGAAATATTTATGTATCTCCTCATCCATATATATCCTCATACATAATTTGTAAAAAAAATACAATTATCTGCCAAATGTAATGTCCTCCTACTTTGGAGATATGGCAGGTTTAGTTTCAGATGCAGTAAGGTGAATGTTACAGTAAGGCAAGTCACTTGAATTTTTTGCTTTCTCAAGGCATGTAAAAATGATGAAAAAATGATAACTATCATCTGAGTCTTCAGTAAGTGGAGGGGCTTGGTGGTGGAGCGGCTTGCCTAGATGTTGATGGCTGCTGACTGATTGGGGTGGTGTCTGCTGAAGATTGGGGGTGACTGTGGCAATTCCTTAAAATAAGACAACAATGAAGTTTGCTGCATCGATTGCCTCTTCCTTTCACTTGAACACTTAGAACCCATTGTAGGATTATTAATTGATTATATTTCAATATTTTTATGTCTCAGGGAATAGGAAGGCCCAAGGAGGAGAGAGATGGAGAACAGCTGATCAGGGGAGCAGTCAAAACATTTATTGGAAGTTTGCTATCTTTTATGGGTGTGGTTCATGAAGCCTCCCAATAATTATGATGGTAACATCAAAGATCTCTAATCATAGATAACCAAAGCAAGTTTGAAATATTGCAGAATTGCTGAAATGTAACACAGACATGATATGAGTGCATTCTGTTAGAAAAATGGTGCTTATAGATTTGCTTGACATAGGATTGATTTAATTTGTAAAAAAAAAATACAATTATCTACGAAATGCAATCTGTAAAGTACAATAAAGTCAAGTGCAATAAAATGGGGGGTGTCAGTATATATTTTGTATATGTACCTGTTGTTTCTAACAGGTAGCCTATAAATGCCTTGTGGGAAATGCTGTATGGTTTTTTGGTATCTCCAATGCTTAGTACACCCATCTGGGCCTTAGTAGGCACTTAATAAATGCTTGCCAATTGATTGAGAAAGGGCTTGCTGTGATCCAACACCATCTTCCATTCTGTTATCTTTATTTTTCATATCCTATGTTGTGATGCTCAGTCCAACTCCTGCCCCTCCCCAAAATCCCTCAACAATATACCTGACAAATAATTATCCATCAGACAAAGAGACCTCTGATGAAGGGGAAGCCATTACTTTCTGAGGCAGCCAATTCTACTTTGGGATAGCTCTAATTGTTAGGAAAAAAATTCCGAACATCACGTCAAAATTTGTCTGTCTGCACCTTCTACACACAGCTCCTGGTTTTGCTCCTTGGGTATAGAGATAAGTAAATACAAAAGAATTTCAGAAAGAAAAGAGTATTTTTTATCAATAAAAATTAATTTCAAAAACATTCTATTTTTAAAATCCCCTTCCAGGTCTGACATTCTTTGTCCCGAAGTCCTTTCCAATTCTGACATTTTACGTTCGATGTTCTAAAGTCTCTCTCAGCTCTGACATTTTATGTTTTAATAGTCCAGGAAATTTAATATAATTGGAGAGATCAGGAAAGTTTGTGGGAAGGAAGGTGGCATTTGTGTTGAGCCCTCGTAGTAACTGTATCTGGATACCTGATGATTAAACAGCTGGAGCTACCGTATATGTTCTAAGAGTGGCTGAAGTTAGGGGGACTTGAGGGGAGGGGTAAAGTATGATTATACTTGATATAACTGAAGGTTTCCTAGGAATGTAGAATACTCTGTTGGTAATAACAGATATTGTTCATATAGTGTTTTATCTCATTTGGTCCTCCCAACAACATGGTGAGGTAGCAGCTCCATTTTACAAATAAGAAAATAGGTGCTCAGAGATGCTATATAATTTGTTCAGGGTCACACAGTTAGCCTGGAAGTGGAATTTGAGACCATGTCTTCCTGAGTCCAGGTGAAAAACTAGAGAGCCAAACTGTCTCACCCAAATCACTTGTGCGTATTTTTATTTATATATGTGTATATATACATGTATGTGTGTGTGTGTAGACATACCTATAGACAAACATATTGTATGTGTATATTATGTGTGGGTGTTTAATTTCACAGCTGATAAAATGAAATATTGGGCTATCCTGCAATTTGTTAGAAGAAATAAAGATTTCTCTAAAGCATCCAGTTATAGATTTATTTAATGAAGCCTATGGATCAACAAAGGAAATTTAATTATTTTATTCCAGATGAGGAGGGTTACTAGAATCATTTGTCTACTCTAGGAAGCCAAATAAACATGGTTAGTTTGTTTGCAGTTCAGGAGGAAATAGTGTGCTTACTCAAAACTGGATTCTTTCTAACCTTTCTGTGCCCTCTACAGGGGAACAAGAATCAAGTCTTATTGTAGGAATCATGAGTCAAAGTGGGATGTCCTGGAGTTGTCTTGGCCCACAGCGGTTTTTCTGTCTTGCAGAAAATGGGCATTGTTGTATTAGCCAATAGAGCTCCAGTGGAATCCTCTGACAATAGCAGTTTGGCCCTAGACCAGATTCTGGGAACCTGGGAAATGAGCGTGTTTGAGAGGCTTCACAGCAGTCATCAGCTCAGCACACAAAGTCCTCCTGAAGCCAAGCTCACCTCAACAGTACAGCCCACACCTGATTTCCTCATTCCACGCCCTCAGGCTTTTGCATAGATCACCTTCTCCCTCTGAAATGTCCTCTTGCTTCCTCCTTTCTCCTTCCTAAGCCAGCTCAGAATGTAGGAGAAACCTGGTTAAGCCATCTGATTTGTGTAAGAGAGAATCAGTTGTGCAAATAGAGGACCAGTTATTCTTACATGTACATGCTTCCTTTACACCATTAGCTCTTCTATTTGCCTTCTACTTCATTTCCACTGTTTGTTCTCTACCTGAGTATTCTTATGTCTCTAATGTGCATCCTGTTTCCCTCGTTAATATTAAGCTCTTGAACGGTGCTGAATCTGTCTTCTATTTCCATTGTAACCCATTGCACTAATACTCAAATCTCAGATGATGGTGCTTTGCAGTTACTAAGATATTTATATCTCATCCTTTTAACAGGCTAGAGAAGTTGAAAGTGTGAATAATCTCAAATCCATTTTAGATTAGGGAAACCTAAGGCTCCTGGAATTAAGTGACTGATCCAGAGATTAAGTGCCCAGGGTCACAGGGCTAAGGCACAGCAGGGCCAGGATTTCAGGGTCAAGGACTGGAACCAGTTTTCCAGTCACTTGTTCTATTACCTGGTGCTGCTTGGCTAGATTTCATGGACTCCCAAGACCTCTTGCCTGAGAGTGAGAAACAGAAAGTAGAGTTAACAGACAAACCAAAGATTATATTCTTTTTGTAGAGTATAAGTTCCTTAAGGGCAAGCGTTGTTTCTTTTCTTTTCTTTTAAAAAAGTATTGCTATATTGATAGTTGGTTTTAGATCACCTCCATTTCCACATATTTCTCTTCTCTCACCCCAAGAGCCCATTGCTTACAACAAAAATCAAAAGGAAAGAGACAGAAGGGAAGAAAACATTCCATCAAAATTGATCAACTCATCAACAGAAGATGACAATGTTCCATACCCATAACCCCCCAGCTCTGCAGAAAAGGGGGAGAGGTGTTTTTTTTCATCTTTTCTATCGGACGATGCACGGTCATTACAATTTACGCAGTGTTCATCGTTTGTTAGTGCCATTATTTTCTCTATTACCAATGTTGCTGTCATTGTATATCTTACTCTGGTCCTGTTTACTTCACTTTGCAACAGTTTAATATGTCTTTTCATGCTTCTCAGTGTTTTCATATTCATCATTTCTCCCAAGAAGGAAAGAAGTATTTATTAAGCACCTACTATGTGCCAGCCATTGCCAAATGTTCTTCACAATAACCCTGTAAAGTAGATGATGTTACCATCCCCTTTTTAACAGGTGAGGAAACTGAGGCAGACAGAAGTTAAATGATGTGCTCAGGGCCACATCGTAAGTTGTCTGAGGTCTGTTTGAACTTAGGTCTTTCTGACTCCAGACTCAATGTGCCACCTAGCTGCCTCTAATATAGAGTATTGAGTGACTTGTCCAGGGTCACACAGCCAGTATATGGTCCTGCCTTGCTTGCACATAGTAGGCACTTAATGAACAAGTGTTGCATCAAATTTTTATTAAATGTTCTTTTGTACTTTTCTAATTTTCTTATGGTGGTTGTCCTTCATTCTCAAAGAGGACCTAAATGGCATCACTATGCTAGTCAAGTTTCACTGTGTTCATCTGTGGCTGATCAGACCAATACGGAATATTCTACCACAGGTTGGGCACAGAGAGTCTGTAGTTTTCTTATACTATAAGGGCTGCCATGTACTATTTATTTATCCTTGCTATTATCATTCAGGATGCTCCATCTCCCAACCCCAAGAATATTCACTGGCTGTCCCTTGTGCCTGGAACTCCCTTACTCCACATCTCCTGGCCTCCCTGGTTTTTTTCAAGTTTCAGCTCAAATCCAACGTTCTACAAGAAACCTTTCCTGGTCCTCCTTAATACTAATGCCTTTCCTCTGAGATTATCTCCAATTTATCCTGCATGTTTCTTATTTATACCTTGCCTGGCTGTTACCTCCCTGTTGGAATGTGAGCTCCTGGAGAATAGGGAGTGTCTTTTGCCTAGCACTTAACACAAGCACATAGCAGGTGCTTAATCAGTGTTTATTAATTGACTACTTATCTTGCTTATAATTATTCCCAGGTTTTTTTTTAACTTTAAAACTAGGTTGTAAATCTCTAAAGGCTCAGGACCATAGCTTATCATTTTTTGGAGTCACTCTCCTATTGTAGGTTCATGGTGGAGTTCAATGGTCGGTCCGGGAGAAAATTCTTAATTTTCATCAGCTGAAATGGCACCTGTTCCATGTGGTAAACCACAGATGGTGAATCAGAGTCAAAATTAGGGGATCATTTAGTGAGAGCCCCAGGGGGCTTTATGTGCTAATTCCAAAGGCATGTTACGTGCCTCCAGTGGAGAGAAGGGCAATGAGTTGACAAAGAGCCTTGCGTCTACGCCATATAAAATCATTTGAAGAAATTAGAGGTGGTTACATGAAAAAGGGATGACTCAGGGACGTGATAACTCTTTACAGACTTGAAGAGGGATTAAGTTTTTTCTGCTTGGCCCCAGAGGGCAAAACTATTTGTTGTTCATTTTCTTGTTCTCCAAGAGGGTGAATGACATCAAGAGGGAGATGTCTAGACTTGCAAGTGAATTGAATTTAAGTGAGGCAGGGCTGTGCAAAGTCACCAGCCTCACTGTCTCCTCTAGAGTCATCATAGTCCAGCAGCAAAACGTTGGTCAGGATGACTGGAGATGTTCCCTGATGCAGTGGGATACCTTGGCCTTATTAAGCCTTTTGTCTTTCCCAGGACTTAGTTTGTCTGAGGCAACATAGCAATGGGATGAAGGTACACAGAGACCAACTTAGATGTCATATGTGGAAAATTTTCCTGACAATTTAGAGTCACCCAAAAGTGTAAGGGGGGACTGCAAGAAGCAATAGTATAAATAATTACTTTTAAAATTCTGTGAGGGAAATGTTCCTGTTACTTCCATTTTATAGAGGAGGCAGTTGAAACTGAGAAAAGTTAAATGACTTGCCCAGGGTCACAGATGGTTAGTGTCTGAGGCAGGATTTGAATTCAGGCTTTGTGTCCTCCTTCATTGGAAGTCTTTGAGCAAAGCCTGGATGACCACTTCTTGGGATAAATTGAAGTAGGATTCTTTTTCAGTTATGCGTTGGGCTTGATGGTTTCTGAAATTCCATCAAACTCTGGAATTTGTGAAGGAACTCACTGTGTGTATCTGTGTATACATACGTACATATGCATATATGTGTACGTACACACACATGCTGCTAGGTGGCACAGAGGATGGAGTATCAGGTCAGGAACAGGGAAAGCTCACATTTGTGAATTCAGTTGTGACCTCAGACATTTACTAGTCTTGTAACCCTGGGCAAGTCACTTAACCGTATTTACCTTAGTTTCCTCGTCTGTAAAATGATCTGGAGAAGGAAATGACAAACCACTCCAGTATCTCTGCCAAGAAAATCCCAATTGGGGTCACAAAAAGTTGGGCATGACTGAAACATCTGAACAACAAATTATATGTACATATACACACATATGTATACACTATATATCAATACACATAAACATACAAATATACATCATGTACTTGGAAACCCTCAAAATCTTTTTTGCAATCAGGTACTCATTCCCCTGCCTTCCCTCATTCCTCTTCTCTCCCCGTCTTATTCCTCCTTTTGACCTCTCTTCCCTCTTTCCGAGTGGAGAAATGGATAGTGTTGATTTAGGCCCTCTTGAACTGACAGGGGACAGATGTACATCTGGAGCATTGCCTAGCCATCAGTAATTCATCCTTTCAGAAGGATAGAGAATTGCTGTACCTATTGGGATATTCTCTGGGTAGCAGCTGAACTACATAGTAATGGTCTTTTGTGAGCTAAGCAAATATTGTCAGATTTGGCCACAGGTGGTTGAAAACTGGTTATAACCCCCATAAAGTTATGATGGGGAACCCTTGTACTCCTAAATTTATCTTATGTGCTAGTAGACATGTGGGTGGTTATTTTTTCCTTTTGAAAATCTCAGATAAGAGAAGAGGGTTCCTGTTTTATATAAATATCACTGCAGAAGCAGAGCCTCCTTCTTTGGTTACAAGAGTGGAAACCCCCTCATTGTCAATGAGTAAGATGGGCAGCCTGCCCTGAATGTGTGGGAGCTCTGGATTACATTCTTCATAAGGTACTCTAAATAGCCCAAAGCAAACACAGTCCAAAGGATTATGTTTCATTCTTTGTACTTGTGTCCCCAGCCTGCAGCATATCTAGTGCCCAGAACACAAGAGAACTTTAATAAATACTTATTGGTTGGCTGGTTGATGAATTGAAGTGAGGCCAACCTTACTTACAGAAGGCAACTCAGATTGGATTCTTGTCCAGGGTCACCACTAGCTAACTCTGTTAGGTTTGGTCTTACTACAGGTTAAATGCCTATTGACATGAAGGTGCCCAAATGAGATAATGTGGGAAAATTTTTTTTAAGACTAAACCTATGATTTCATTGGGATGGGGAAAATTCTACTGAGAAAACACCCTCTTTCAGGGGAAGCTAGGACGTACAGTAGATAGAGTGCTGATCCTGAAGGCAGGAAGACCTCAGTTCAGCTCAAACCTCAGACACTTTGTAACTGGGTGACCCTGGACAAGTCAATTAACCTTGATTTCTTTGACTCTAAAACCATGAAAATAACAATACCTACTTCATAGGGTTGTTATGTGGATCAAATGAGATGCTAATTTTAAAGTGCTTAGCAAAGACTATATCAGTATTAACTATTACAATACAGGTAGATAATAGCTCTTCAATTTATTGCCTTAAGTCATTGCCAGGAGTGCTGAAAAGTCAAATGATTGACTCCAAGACACACAGCCAAGTGTGAATAAAAGACTGGCTTGAACTCAGGTCTTCCTAATCCCGAGGACTGTCCTCGGTTGACAAGGGCAGTGACTTTTTCAGGCACTGTTAGAAACATCTCCAAATAAAGGCTGCAATATGTACTGGTGGAGGGAGTACCCCAACCAATGAAGTTATAGATCCTTGATACACTGAAGTATCTCTGTGAGAATACAGTTTTCAACAACCCACAGTAAATCTGTTTCCTAATAAATTGCTTGCTTTACTAGTGCATAGATTAAAATTTTTCTGACCTCATTCTCATATTTTTTTAAGCCATCTCAGAAGAACAAAGGGAGTTATCTAAAATCACCAATGTGATTGAAGAGGGAACTCTCTGAGGGATTAAAGAAGGATAAGAACAAATACAAAAGAGAGAGGGCAAAGTCAATTAACAAGCATTTATTTAACACCTACTGTGTGCTAGGTATTGTGTAAAGTGCTGAGGAAAAGCAGAAAAAGATATCTACCCTCAAACGCCTTACATTATATAATAGGGAAGACCATATTGTGTTTGTGTATTTGTCTTTCGATCTCAAAGAGGACCATGACTTCAAGAGGATGACATGACTTGCAGTTGACTTTGATTTGAGTGAGGGAGGGCTGTGCAAGGTCACAACTTCACTTCCTTCTCTTGAGTCATCTGGGTCCAGTGGCCTGATATTCATCAGGATGACTGGAGATGGCCCAGGATGCAAAATGAGACCCTGGCCCTTTCAGGCTAAGTTCTTATCACATTCTCACTTTGAGTGAGATATACCCATTCAATGAATAGGCTTCTTTAAGTTACTCAAGGGATGGCCCCTTTAATAAAAAAAAAACAAAAACTGGGAGGGGAAGACTTTCAGGGCTCCTTGGTAAGAGAGGAACAATTACTATTTATTTATGTACATACAATACATAATAATAGTGAGTATTTAAATTGCACTTTAAGATTTGCTAAGTTCTTTACAAATATAGGCATACCTCAGAGATATTGCATGTTTGAGGACCACTGCAATAAAGCAAAGTCACATGAATTTTTTGGTTTCCCAGTACATATAAAAATTATGTTTCACTATGCTATAACCTATTAAATATGCAGTGGTATTATGTCTAAAAAGTACAATGTGTATACCTTAATTTAAAAATAATTTATTGCTAAAAAATGCTGTTCATCTATGCCCAAAGGGCTACAAAAATGTGCATACCCTTTGACCCAGCAATATCACTACTAGGACTGTATCCCCAAGAGATTATAAAAATGGGAAAGGGACCCACATGTACAAAAATATTTATAGCAGCACTCTTTGTGGTAGCCAAGAACTGGAAATCAAGGAGATGCCCATCAATTGGGGAATGGCTTAATAAATTATGGTATATGA